>JAQQSU010016670.1:0-10881 GCA_028627135.1 Pseudochirops cupreus | reverse complement strand
AATTCTACATGTTACGTTAATATACAAATATAATAATTATATGGCACTGTTTTAAAAATAGAAAATCTGATCCGTAGAACAGATTAGTACACATAAAACCCAGAGAAAATCCAATGCAGCAGTATAATGTTCATTAATACCAAGGACCCCAGCTCTTAGAATGTGGCCAAAAACCACAGGGAAAACTGGAAAGCAATCTGGCAGAAATTAAGTTTAGACCAGCATCTCACACCATACGACACAGTAAGCTCCAAATGGAAACGTGATCAAGACATAAGGTTCAGATCATAAACAAATGACAGAGGCATGGGAAGAGACACAATTTACTAGTATGGAGAGGTGAAGAGTTCTTGTCTAAATTAGAGACGGCGAGGATCACAGAAGTAAAAGGGACAACTGTGATTATATAAAATTGAAAAAGCTTTGTATGCCCAAAAGTAATGCAGTAAGAATTAGAAAAGAGTTAACTGGGAGTAATCTTTTAAATGAATTTCTTAGATTAAGATCTTCAAGAGATTTTGGAAATTCATGCAAATATATAAGAACAAGAGCATATCTTCAATATGGATAGTCAAATGATAATATGCAGGGAATGTTAAAAAGAAAAAAAAAAAAACTACCAACGACCATGTGGAAAATGCTCCAAAACTTTATTGGCGAGAGAAATGCAAGTAAAAATAGCTCTGAAGGGGGCAGCTGGGTGGTGCAGTGAATAGAGCACCAGCCCTGGAGTCAGGAGGACCTGAGTTCAAATCTAACCTCAGACACTTAACTAGCCATGTGACCTTGGGCAAGTCACTTATTAACCCCAATTGCCCTGCCTTCCCCCCTCCAAAAAGCAAAAAAAAAAAAGCCGAGGATCTACTTTACATCCATCAGATTTGTAAACAAATGAAAAATTACAATTATGACAGAGGCCATGAGAGGACAGGTAAATTAATGCACTGCTGTTAGAGCTGTAAAATGGTCAAACTACTCTGAAAGGTAACAAGAAAATATGCACCAAAAGTAATGACACTAAACTATCTGCCCTTTGAACCCTTGAAACAATTATTGGGAACTTCCCTGAGGCCTTGAGGAAACAGGTCCAACTGGTGGCCTCAGCTGTTTCCTGCTCTGATACGGCTTTAGGGCTGACCCTCCTCAGGCTCTCCTTTCCGTGCCATTATTATAGACCTTTTTCATTCTCCCTTAGCCGTTTGCCCTTGTGGTGCTGATTCTTTCCAATTTAACTCTTGACGTATCTACTCTTTCCTCTTTGCTTCCAGACCCTCAAAATCTCTCCTTGGTTTTGAACTAGCTCAGCCTTCGATACAAACTTCTCAAGGTGTGACCCAGTCCCTCCCCCAATCAGAACAGACTTTTGAATATCTGTGACTGGTTCAAGGAGGTGTCCAGGCCTTATACTCTCCGGGGAGGCTGATACTTACACCATGAAGAAATGACACAGTTGGAGGAATTGTTAAACAGGCATTCACATTTTCTCCCACTCCTGTATTGTCCACACACTGCTCTATGTAGTCTACGTCTTATGATAAGGCAGGTCAGGACTTGAACTCATCCTCTGGCTGGTGGTCATCTCCTCCCAGAAGTGCTGTACCAGATGCTGAAAGGGCACCTCCTGTAGTGTAGCTGGTAACTACTTAGGAAACAGGATTCCCAGACCTCTCAAATAAAAAAAAACTGCCTCCAAGACTGGACACGTCCATCTCAGGATCCCTGTTTGGTCATCTATGCTCAAGTAAAGAAACATAAAACAGCAGAGGCAGCTAGGAATCTCAAGACTCGGGCTCAGTTCACCTAGTCAAGTCTCTGCTTCACTGATGATTTTCTTACAGCTGACATGCTCTCAGGCTATGGGAACAATTGCTTCCCTTTCCCCATTTCTTCACAGAAGGGAGAGCAACTTGACCAATGGGCAATTGAAGAAAGAGAGAGAGAAGGCCAGGTTATTAACTTATTATTATTATTACTTAAAAAGTCAATTACTATTGAGAACAAATCTTTTCCACCATAGCTTTCTACTTTTAATTTCTTTAAAAGATAACGAGATTTTTGTCTTTTCCCCCCATGAATGTGTAATTTAGTGGGTCCGGGGGCACAGTTCCAAACTGTTCTCCAGAATAGCTAGACCAATTCCTAGTTCCATGAACACTGCATTAATGCACCTATTTTCTCATAGCCCCTCCAACATTTATCACCTTCCTTCTTTGTCATCTTTCCCAACTTCATGGATATGAGGTAAAATCTCAGAGTTGCTTTCATGTCATGAGAATAATCTGAAATACTCTTAAAAATAAAATTTTTAGATCATTTGGTAGGGAAAGAGACAGAAAGAAGGGGTGGCTCTCTTTTCAAGTGTTTGTGAGATTACATTATAGAGAGTTCAGACAAGAAAGAGCCTAAGGACGTTCACCTGACTAGTCTTATGTAGGCAGTAGGTAGTCTCCTGAAAGCCAGTCTGAGGTGTAGTCATCTGGTGAGTCAATCTAATCTGGGTTTCTAATTTGGGAAACCTAAAATACAAGCTTTGGGCAGACCCAAAACAAGTACTGGGTGGGATCTATGCATTCCTTACAACCATCCAGCTTCCCTGCAGTGTCTCTGAAGTCAGCCTGACCTCCACAGTAAGCCTAGTTTTTTGGGTTAGATAATTTTCCAGCCACAAAAGGCTAGGTTCAAACAATAATGCTGTTGTTATTGTTCACTTGTTTCAGTAGTATCTGACTCTTCATGACTCCATTTAGGATTTTCTTGGCAATGATACTGGGGTGGTGTGCCATTTCCTTCTTTGGCTCATTTCACAAATGAGGAAATTGAAGCAAACAGGGTTAAGTGACTTGCCCAGGGTCACACAGCTAGTAAGTATCTGAGGTCAGATTTGAACTCAGGAAGATGTCTTCCTAACTCCAGTCCAGGTTTACAAACAGGGGTCATGTAAATTTATATAAATTTATTTAATTATTTATTATGATAATTTATTATTATCAGGTAGTTATACTTATTATAATATATATTTTATTTATTATATTTGTATATAATTAGAAATTATTATTTAATATAATTTTATAAACAGGGACATATAAATAGTGCTCTATCCACTGCACCACCTAGCTGCCCTTAAACAATATTAATAAATGAAAAATACTAAATATTTTCTCCACAATATGCGTTCTTCTAATTATTAGTGATCTAGAGCATTTTTACATGAATGTTGATACTGTTTTTAGCTTCTTAAAAAAAGATCAAGCATTTGCTTTGTCTCTCTCATTTCCTCATCCTGCTCGCCTGCTTGTTACAACAGAAGGGTGTGTGTGTGTGCTACATTTTTAAAAAGTTTTATTGATTTTTGTTTTTTGTTTTCTTGTAGCTGACATGCTGCAAAGGTGTGGGAAAAGGTGCTTCCCTTTCCTCATTTCCTCACAGGAAGTCCATGGATGGAGAGCAACTTGACACAGAGGAGAACTGAAGAGAGAGAGAGAGAGAGAGAGAGAGAGAAAAGGTAGTTACTACTCACTGTTTAAAATTATTATTACTCAGAAAGTCAATTACTATTAAGAACATGTCTTTGTCAGTACTGTTTCCTATTTTTAACTACTTTTGAAAAAATAACAAGCATTTGCTTTGTCTTCCTCATTTCCTCATTCTACTCATCCATTAAATCTTCTATTGTAACAAAGAAAAACAGTTGTGCCAAATTGACCTGCACAATGATCACAGAATCATTGACATGTGGCTGAAAGGGACATTAGAGATCACTGAATCTACATCATTTTAGGATGAACTGTGACACAGATAAGTTAAGAAGTTTGTTCACAGTCACATAGCTCCTAATGTCTTCGGCAGGAATTGAACTCAGGTCTTTCTGATACTAAGTTTTATACTCTATCTTTTTTACCACTTGGTTACCTGACTCTATAACAGCACTCACAATATTTCATTCCCTCTCTTCTGAGAAGAAAAAAAATGCGTTTTTTGTCTATCTCCTCGGACCAAGATTTATCCCCCAGGTTCTTAAAGGTGATGCCAGTAAAATGAAAGCTTTGGCAGATTCTACCAAGCTGGAAAGGCTTTAAGTATAGTCCTAGAAAGCAGACTAAGCCTTGTGAAGGATAGAGAGGTTCCTTACCAGTAGGTAGGCTTGTAGGTCAGCAATTCTTTGGACATGATAATTCATGAAATGAAATGATCTTCTGCCCTGAGTGGCATCTTCTACTTTCTGTGGTGTCAAAGGCAGAGAGGTAGAAAAGGAAGCCAAAGGTGCTAAGGGCAACACCATTTTTAGATCATCTGTATACATTACTTTAATATTCACATTAAATGTTTAGAATAATTAATTAACCAATTATTCTCAGTATGACATAATTTCCGCTGACCACTGATTTGACATCAATCTTGACACTCTTGTTACAAGTAAAATCAGAAGATACAAGGATGTGGCAGATAAATGGAAAGGCCCCTCAAGTTAGAAATATAAACAAAGGGGTCAATGGAAATGTCTTTAGCATGACTGAAAATAAACAAATAACATTTCCAGGCTTGGTTGGTTCTTTTGCATTGTGTGTTCTCATGATGAACATAAAAGACCACAATGAAGATAATTAGAGCTCAGGCACCAACATCTATGTAGGCAGAGAAATTTCAAAGAAAATCTGAGGGTTTTCACTGGTCAAAATACAACTCCCTAAGCACTCAAGAATCGGTGCTGACAAATATGCATAATAGGCTAGGTGGTAGAGCACAGAGAACCTTGTCCCTCAGCCTACCTTTTGTTCAGATCCAAATATAGTATATTTATTGCTAAGCCATGGCAGAAACATGCTCACTCTAGAAAAAACAAAACCAGGAAAGTTCTTTTTTTTTTTTTTGCCTTTTTTTGGAGGGTAATTGGGGTTAAGTGACTTGCCCAGGGTCACATGGCTAGTAAGTATGTCAAGTGTCTGAGGTCGGATTTGAGCTCAGGTCCTCCTGACTCCAGGGCTGGTGCTCTATTCACTGTACCACCTAGCCGCCCCTCATTTATTTTTTACATTCATTGCAAATGAATGTGTAACTCCTGAATGGAAAGTACTCTTGCTCAGACAAATGCAAGGCTTTTTGTGCTGTTTCTAATTCGAATTTCCCCCTTTGCTCTTCATTGGCTAGAAGGCAATCTCCTGAATCATGCTTACAAGCTTCTGACCTTTTACCTGATCAGAAACCTAGTTCTGCTGGGTCACAGCTCTGATTAGAACCAGTCACCCCTGACTTACATTCTGTTATCACTCAAAGCTCGGAGTAGTTTTAATTCTGTGGAAACAGAACACCTTTTGTTTCTCACTGCCAGAAAGGGCTTTGAGAGTATATAAGCTTGTGTAAACCCTAAGTTTATCTGTTAAGTTTATCTGTAATGATCTATTACAGAAGACTTTGATCTTTGCCCACATGGAGTGGTCAAGAAGCCCCTCTATGGTTTCTGTTAGCTGGGTAGAGTCGCTATGATCTAAGAGCAGTCCACTAGCCATTGTACTCAGCCTGGCCCTGAAGATAGCAGCAAGGAACAACAACACCCAGAAGACAGATGTTGACACTTACAGAGTAGTGTGTCAGGGAGAATTGCGTGGCAAGAATGGCAGAAGTTACTGTAAAAATATGCCCAGCAGATACACTGTACCCAGTGAGAAGCAGACTGACTGAGAGACCTCATGACAGTCGGATCCTGTAGCCTGACATGGGACTTGACTCTTTGTTGTGGGGCCCCCTCACCCATGATCTCTATGTATGTTCACTTTACCCATGGGGTATATTTTTGAGAGATTGTACCCTTGGTGGGGGCGGGGGCACATTCTATTGAAAAATCTTACTGTGACATTTGATTAAATACTTTTACTTTAATTATCAGTCAGCCAATAAGATTATATTAAGTTCCTGAGGCTATCACCAGTCATCTTGATTTATGTCTTGCCACTTGACTCCCACGATGCTGGAGGAGAGAACAAGGCTGATGACTGTGCACGGTTCTGCTTCACTTAAATCCAATTCACTTGCAAGTCAAGACATCATCCTCCTGAAGTCATTGGTCCTTTTCAGGGATGAAGGACAATCTGTGAAGAGTAGTAGCAGTTGCCCCTAGGGACCCAACTGGTCAGTTTGGGTTGGGCAATGCTTCCTCCTCCTCCTCCTCCTCCTCCTCCTCCTCTTCCTTTTCCTCTTCCTCTTCCTCCTCCTCTTCTTCCTTCTCTTCTTCTTCCTTTTCCTCCTCCTTCTCCTTTTCCTCTTCCTCCTTCTCTTCCTCTTCTCCCTCTGTCCATGTGGAGAGTCATACTCTTACATATGGGTTCTCTGTCTAAAGGAATATAATTTTTGATCACTTACACTTTGCAAGGTATCTTGGGGTTTGAGAGCTAGATTTTTTCTTCCCTATTTATTTATTCTATCATTATTTTGTTCAAAAAACTGGGACGACTTCTTTTGTCTCACGTAGTTTCCATTTACAATTTCTTGAAATAGAGCTCTGAAAAAGCAGGCTTTGAAAAAGCCCAATATGATTCAAATGGAGCTCCTAGACTATGCCTCTAAACCTGAATCACTCTGTCTCTCACTGATTTGGTCAATAACAGGTCCCAGCGCAAGCCTCACTTGCTCATTGTTTGGGTTTTCATGGTGCAGAGGGAGTATAAACAGCAATTGTTTCTGTTCTAGCCAGAAACTCAGAAGATCTTCCCCTCCCAGATTAATTCTTTTGTAAAGGCAAACTAGGCCATCTTTTGTCTCAACTCCTACCTAGCTTTTAATCACTGAATGACCTGGGCAAGATCTTAGCTTAAAAAGGCCAAGGTCTTCCACTGCATCCTGGCCCATCACCAGTCATCTTGACTTTGGAAGAAATGACCTATACTTTTGTTTCCACAGAAAATATGTCATATACCAGAAAATCTTTTTTTTTTGTTTTGTTCTTTAATTTTCATTTATTTATTTATTTACTTTCAGTTTACAAGATTCAGTTCCACAATCCCTTGAGTTTCAGATTTTTTCCTCTCCCTTCTCCTCCCCCATGGTGGCATGCAATCATGTATAGGATCTGCAAATACTTTCACATTGTACAATAGTCTGGTTGTATAGAAGGGTTGTAACCAATGAGTGATCACTGGGAAAAAAGAAGCAAAACCAGACATGAAAAAGAGCGATAGCATGTATTGTTTTAGTCTCCATTTAAACTCTAGTCTTTCTAGATCTTTCTCTGAATGTAGGTATGTCCTTCCATCCTGAGACTTGTAGAGTTGTCTTTTAGCTGTTCGTTGTTGAGGAGAGTCCAGTTTATCAAGGTTTATACCAGAAAATCTTGTATTTGCCGGGGAAGGCAGAAAAATGAACAGATTAGAGAGAAAAGTCTTGGGAATGTTGATTCCACAACTATCACTACCAGGATGTGGACCCTGCTTATCAGCATATCTAAAGGCGAAATACTCCTTCACAACTCCAAAGGCCTGAGGAGAATTTCATTCCACAAACCTGTTTTGAATGTTAGGATTCTTCTTACGTTAATGGTAAAGGAAACTTTGGCCTCTTATCAATTGAGGGGATTCCTTTAAAAGAATTTACGACACATCATTCTATAAAGAAAATGAGGAATGTGGGAGGAGTGTAGACCCACATGGGGTTTAGGAACCCTGAAATGCCTAGCCAGTGGGAGGCAGGTGAGAAATTCAAATTGGAAACGGCATAAAAGCCTCACGTTTGTCTGAAGCAAGTGTACCTCATTAGGGAACTACCCATTCATTCAGGAGAATGAACGTAAAATAAATATAATGAGAACTTTCCTGGCTTCACAACGAGTATTATTCTTTCTAGAAGTCGGCAAGCTTCTCACAACTTATTTCTTACAATTGGATTCTGATAACTTTGGAAGAGATAGTGAGACTGATGACTTTGCACAACTCTGCCTCACTTAAATCCAGTTCACTTGCAAGTCAAAACATCACCCTCCTGATGTCTTTGGTCTTCTTCAAGAACTGTTGAACAATACCAACAACAAATAAGTACCTATTGTATTCCAGGCACTATGCTAAATGTGGCAGAAACAAAAAGGGGCAAAAACAGTTCGGGCTCCTAAGGAGCAGACAACCTGATAGGACAAGCAACATACACACAGCTATGTGCGTATAAGCTCTATACAGAGTAAACTGGAGTTAATCTTAGAAGGAAGGCATTGGAATTAGGAGGGATCAAGAAAAATTCTTGTAGAAGGTGAGATGTGAGCTGAAACTTGAAAGAAGTCAGGGAAGTCAGGAGGTGAGAAAGTATAGAGGTTTTTAAGCACCGGGGAAGCCAGTGAAAAGACACAGAATCAAGAAATGGAGTGTTTTATGCAAGGAACAGCAAGATACCAATGTAGCTGAATTATAGAGTATGTGGAGAGGAGCAAGGTGTAAGAAGAATGGAAAGGTAGGAAAGGTCAGGTTGAGAAGGACTTTAAATGACAAACAGGATTTTATATTTGATCTCGGTAAGAAAAAGGAAGCCATTGGAATTTATCGAGTGGTGTGCATGTATGCATGTGTGTGTGTGTGTGTGTGTGTGTATGTGTGTGTGTGTGTGTGAGAGAGAGAGAGAGAGAGGGTCAGATTGGCACTTCATAAAAATCAATTTGACAGCTAAGTGGAAAATGAATTGGAGTAAAGAGAATGCTATTACAATAGCCCAGGAGTGAGGTGATGAAGGCCTGCCCTAGGATAGTGGTAAAGGAGAGAAAGTGTCATATATTTGTTAGAAATGACAGGACTTGTCAATTATTTGTATGTAGTGGATAAGAAAGAGTAAGGATGATCCTTAGGTTGTAAGCTCGGATAATTGGAAGGATGGTGGTACCCTCAACAGTAACAGGGAAAATAGGAACCAAGTTTGGAGGGTTGGGGATGTTTGGGATGAAAAACCCTATCCAAAAATTTAATTAAAAATTCGGAGATCTCTTGGAATAAAAACAGGAGTTCATTCTCTTCCCCAGGAGAAGACGGCAGTCTTCCCTGTGACTGACCATGAGGCAGAGGCAAGACAATATGGAGGGAGCAGGGTTTTAAACCCTAACCCAGTCAAGCCCCCTTCCCTGACTGTCTCCTCTCCCATTGGCTGAGAAGCAGACTTAAGTCTCAGTGCCAAAATCTTCTCCAATGGCAAATCACAGGGAAGCCCACCACTATCTCTCAGTGGCTGGTAAATAGGCTTACAAAGAACAAGGATGCTGACTGACAACAAGGGAAAGGGGGAAAGGTCCCAAAGCAAGGGAAGAGGAGTGAGCTTAGGCTGTCCCTGACTCCCACTGCCCTGGAGGAGGAGCCCACAAAGGTGGGAAATCAGAAAGGGCTTGTTGCTGATTGACAGCAGTATTGGAGGAGGGGAAGTTAATCCAAAACTGCCTGAGAAGTTTTCACTGTCCCCAGATGGAGAAGATGATGAGAGAGAAGAAGAGTAATGGACAGTGTCAAAGGCTGCAGAGAAATCAAGAAGGATGAGAACTGAGAAAAGACCATTGGCTTTTGGCAATTAAGAAATTGCTGTTGGGGTGGCTAAGTGGTGCAGTGAATAGAGCACTGGCCCTGGAGGCAGGAGGACCTGAGTTCAAATCAGGCCTCAGACACTTAACACTTACTAGTCATGTGACCGTAAGCAAGTCACTTAACCCCAATTGCCCTGCCTTCTCCCCTCCAAAAAGCAAAAAAAAAAAATGCTGTTAATTTTGCAGTGAGCAGTTTCAGGTGAATGATGATATCACAAGTCAAAATTCAGAGTCTGAAAGCAGAGGGTGAGAGGAAAGGAAGTAGTACTTATTGTAGATGGTTTTCTCACAGAGTTTTCACTTTCTTCTTTGACTCTCTGAATTTTACTACAATGCTTCAGCAGCCTTTCCCCACCCCTCCTGGGGTCCCCTTCTCCTTGTGGTGAATTCCTCCTGGAACCTCCATTTTGTGGAAGGACCAAGACCAGCCATCCTTCATTCTCCTGATTTTGCGACCATATTCCTCCTCTAAGGAAGGAAAGAAGCTGAGTATTCTAAGAGGTGGAAGTGAAAAGGAGTATGTTCTAAGCATGCAGGACTGCCTGTATGAAAACAAAGAAGCAGGAGATGGAATGCCAAGTTCAGGGAACAACAAATAGACTATTTTTGCTCAAATGAAGAATGCATGAATAGGAATACCATGAAATAATATGCAAAAGTTGGCTGAAGTTATACTAATGATGAGGTGTAGGCTCTGGGACCCCCCTTGAGTTCTCCTTGAGTCTTTGAGGTACAGGCTCAGGGAAACCCCTTGAAGTCTGATTGAATCTTCCCACTTGATGAGGCATTTGCAGAGGCCATAAGTATTTCATTGTGGCTGGGCCCAAACCTCTGTTACTAGCCTAGCCCTCCATTCTTCAGAAGCCACGCACGTGTCCATGTTCTCCAACATAACCAAACAGGACAAAGAAGGTCAGGCTCAGTACCTAGCTGTCTGACCTAATGGGATCTGTGTAGGATATAGTGTGGTCCTCTCATTTGCTAAAGTATATAGAGCTCTTGGCCTTAGGGCCATAAGGAAAATGAATAAATAAGAGAACTGGCTCTAAGCTGTGATTAATGAGGCTTGCTGTTTGAGGAGAGGAAAAAAAGGCATTTGGGACCATAACTAAATTTTGTTTGGAGTTTGAATCCGGGTATGGTTGTCTGCATAAGTCAGTGCCTGCATCAAATGCCCCACAAGCTACTCGGAGGGAGTGTGATCCTATACTGATAACAGGTGGAAGTCTACATTTGGTAAAGGCCGAAGGGGCAATTGCAGTCTCAGCTGCGATAGGACGCCTCTGGCAAATTGCCCATGAAATTCCTTTGAAATGGGAATGTGTCCACCTATTCCCGAGTCTAGCTGT
>JAQQSU010001667.1:0-14916 GCA_028627135.1 Pseudochirops cupreus | reverse complement strand
GTTTTCAATTCTTAATTTACAAACTGCTCATTCATATTCTTTCACTACCTATTTAATGAGGGATGTCTTTTTTATATTTTTGTTCATTATCTATATATTTTGTAAATTAAACTCTTTGCAATAGGATGTGTGATACAGATAGATAGATAGATAGATAGATAGATAATAGATAGATAGATGATAGATAAAACATAGTCCCTGTTTGTGTTCTCCTTTTAATCCTAGAGAAGAATTAATTTTAACAGAAACTTGTTCAATTTCATGTAATTAAAATTATTCTATATTTTAGCATTACTGTATTCATGTTTGGTTAAGATTCTATCTCTTACCCATAGCTGTGAAAGTTGCAAGATCTTATTTTCTCATAATTCTTTAATGGCACGCTCTTTAATACACAGATCACATATCAGTTGTGCATTTATTATCTAAGATGATGGTCTTAACCTAATTTCTGTCAGACTATCTTTTCAGTTTCCCCAAAAATGTTCTAATCAGTAGAGATTTCTTCCCTCAGTAATATATACTTTTAGGGTTTAAGTGAATATTGAGTTTTTGAATTCTGTTATTTCTGATACTTCTTTCTCAAAACAGCTACATTGATCTACTTTTGTATTTTTTTAACTAGTAGCAAATGATTTTGGTTATTGTTGCTTCATAACACAGTTTGACATCTGGAAGTACTATTCCATTTTCATTCTGACTACTGATTTATTATTTCCCTGATATTCTAGTTCTTTTGTTTCTCCAAATGAATTGCAGTATTATTTCTCTAGCTCCATTATAGGGTGTCTTGGGCACTGTTTATATGTATGTATGTATATGTGTGTATATATTGTACATACACATATATATCCAATCTTAAAGATTTTTTCACTGTTTACCATTTCTTGTGATTATTTGTGTAATCATCCTGCTTCTTTATGAAATTATAAGCTTGTTGAGGGCAGCCACCGTGTCTTAATCACTGTATCTCTTAGAGTACCAACTAGATTGCTGTATACCAAATATGCACTAAACAGACATGTGAGTGAGATTGAAATATATTCTAAACCACATGAAACTCAGAAAAATTTCTAGGAACATGATTTGGCATTTGAAAAGTAACTCTCACGAAGTGATAGAAATGCTGGATCAGTGTGCCCATTTAATTTGACTTATCATTAAGTTTATTGACTATAAAATTCCTTGTTTCATAAAACAACAAAAAGACTGGGATCATGAGACACTTAATAGGGTATCATATTATGTGATGGAAGGTCTAATTTTTTCTTTTGGTCTTTGTTGGAGCTGGAAAGTAGACATGCCAAGAATCCATCCATTCCTTTATACCTTTACTTTCATTTAACCTTCCTTACAGTCTTGCTGTTATTCTGGGGAGAATTGAATGATGAGCTCATCAAGAGAATTAAAGTACTATGAATGTACATTAGTCTAATGAAATTGTCGCGACTCATTAATGAAAAGAGGAATGGATCAGTTGCAATCAATCAGCTATTCAATGACAGAAATAGCAATCCCATTTTCCTTTTTAAAATGTTTTTGAAGAAAACAATGGTTTCAGTTGAGGTTATTTCTACATGCTCATTGCTGACAGACACATTGAATCATACCACATTAATTTTAGAGGTCTCAAACTTTTTTTCTTAGCAAATCTTTCACTTTGATTGGTTCTATGTGACCAAGTAGAGTAAGGCATAGGCAAAGCTTTCACGAAGGCTAATGTCTCAATTCTGCCAAGCACTTACTTTCTAATGAGACATGGTTTATCTACAGTTTTCATCATTTAACAATTACTAGGCTCCTTTTGAGAACTGCTCATAGTGTGCTTGTAGTTAAAGATACCGTGGCATTCTATTCCACCAGAGCACCCAGAAATGTGTGTAAATGATGACCCTGACAACAAGAACACTTAAGGGCAAGCACATAGAAAGAACCCAACTCCTTTCCAGCTTTAGAAGTTCCCATTATCCCATTGATCTGGCAATGGTAATTCTTATTACTATTACTGCCGACTTGTAGTCTGGAACATAGTTACAACATTTCTCAATGTCTCCAAGTAAAGACAAGGTAATCATTTGTTTGTCATTTTATAGAGAATATTATTGCTAAAGTGTTAATTGGATGAGATTTTCTCAGGATATTTCTGTCTCTGAGATATTGAGTTTCTATGTTTTACATTGCCTCAAACATTTCTCTTGCTTCAGGAAAAATAAATTCTTTTTAAAATTTATTTTTTTCCTATTCATGATTGTTCTTTTTCTTTCTTTTTTTCCCTTTTTGTGGTGAGACAATTTGGTGAGACTTGCCCAGGGTCATACAGTTAATAATTGCCAAGTGTCTGAGGCCTGATTTGAATTCAGGTCATCCTGACTCCATGGTCAGTGCTCTATACACTGTACTGCCTAGCTGTCTTTTCTTTGTCACCTGTGATTTTTTTTAAACATAGTGTTCTTATTATCATTATTTTTCTACTTTTCTATGTAACCCATGAATCATATTCCCTAAGAATCTTTCTGTCTCATTCAATAAGTTAAGTATTTTGGAAGAAGCATTAACTCTGTTAGTTTGGACTGCTACCTTTCAGAGAATCAGAATAGTAATTTACTAAATGGTACTCTAGTGGATTTAAATAACAGAATCCTCTCTGGATAATCCAGTTCACTAGGGTGGGCCAGCCAAATGTCAGGCTACAAGGCTTAAATTGTATCTATAGCAAGCTAAATACTAGACTGAAAGTGGAGACTATCAAATAATGTACACCTCATCTATATAATACCCAAAAGTCCAAGTGCAGATAACTTAAATATATATGATGCTTTCAGTTTTATAAACCTTTTATTCTCCACAATTTATGAGGTAGTTAGTCCAAATATAATTATCTCTATTTTAGAGACAAGGAAACTGTGGCTCAGGGAGATTTTAACACTTCAGATCACATCAGTCTTATATGTTGGAAGCATGTGTAAGCAGCTCCTTCTGACTCCATGTTCTGCATCTTATCCACTGCACAATACTGCTCTACACAAAACAGAGAGGAGTAGGAAAACATGTCATTGAAAATGTAGATGAGTTCAAGTTGCCCAAGTTTTATTGTCCTTAATATGCTAATAGTTATAAAATAAATATCGATAAGGCAATGCAGTACAGTGATCAGAGGGCTGGATTTGTCATCAGACGCCCTGAATTCCAATCTTTATTCTTCCATTTGCTAATAATATGACTTTTGCAAGTCATTTAATGTCTATAAACTACCATTTCCTCAGTTGTAAAATGAGGTGTTAATAGATTATTTCTAAATTCTTTCAGATCTAAATTTATGATCTTATGACTAAAACAATAAATGTTTTTTGGTTGAGATAGTGATGTGAAATGTGCAAGCCCTTCCAACACCCCAGCAAAAAATTTTTAAAGCATTTTTGATTAATGCTAAAGGAAATGTTTTCTTCATGCTGGCCTTAAAGTGTTACAATAACTGAGTTTTCCCAAGTCAAGTGGAGTGTAAATTTCTCCTCATCTGGATATAAGCCATGAATCATAACTTTCTTTTTTTAAAAAATATATTATTTATTTATTTTTAGTTTTTAACATTCATTTCCACAAGATTTTGAGTTACAATTTTTCTCCTCATCTTTCCCCTACCCCCACCCCAATACAGCCATCCTACTAAATACCCCTTCCCCCAATCTTTTCTCTTATATATCCTCCCCCATGCCCCTCCAGCTTTCTGGTAGGGCAAAATGAATCTCTATACCCCAGTACTTATATATCTTATTTCCCAGTGGCACGTAAAAAAAAAAATTAACATATGTTTTTAAAACTTTGATTTCTAGATTTTTTTTCCTTTCTTCCCTCCTTATCCACCCCCACTGGGAAGAAAAGCAATTCAATATAAGTTGTACATGTGTGGTTATGCAAAACATTTCCATAGTAGTTATATTGTGAAAGACTAACTATATTTCCCTCCATCCTATCCCACCCCCACTTATTCTATTTTCTACTTTGACCCTGTCCCTTTACAGAAGTGTTTGCTTCTAATTGCCCTCTCCCCCAATCTGCCCTCCCTTCTATCATCCCCCCTTTTATCCCATTTCCCCCTACTTTCCTGTAGGGTAAGATACCCAATTGAGTGTCCAGATGCTGGACCACTGACCTTTTACCTTCTCTTTGGCGTTTATGGGTTGAGAAGTCTGGAAACCACCACAGCTGCTGCTGGTTCACTCTCCTGAAGTCTACTCCAGCCAGTCTCTGCTGCTTGTCAGGGCCACCACTGGTCTGGGCCTGTGCAGCTCACATGGGGCTAGGATCGGCTCCCAGTCTCATGTGATAGACCCTTCTTGTCTGCCTGCCAGGCAGCCTTCACAGAGAGAGTTGTTTCTTTCTGTTAGTTTTTGAGTTTTGTAAGTCTAAAATTTGTTTGGAGTCATGTTTTACTGGTGTTGGATGTGATCGGACCAGTTGTTGTTAAAAAATATTGTTGTTACTATATACTATGTTTTCATGGTTATGCTGATTTCCTTCTTCAATATTTTGTGCGAATCACTTCATGTTTTTCTAAGATCATCAAGCTCATCATTTCCTATGGCACAGTAGTATTCCATCAAAATCACATACCATAATGGTAAACATTGCTAGGAAAACTAAAAAGAAGCTTGTCAGAAACTGGGCATAGACCAGTATCCTATATCCACCAAGATAAGACTGAAATGGACACATGACCTAGATATAAAGAAAGATATTATGAAATATATTTAAGAATTTCATTTTCTATGGTAATATGTGTTAGCTATACTCAATACCTAACAAAATGATTGTGAGCCCTTTTCTTGAAGTATTCATGATAAAAAATGAGTGAGAGTTGCGAAAAGCTTACATGTCATTTGCTTCTCAGTCCTTTCATGAATAATATTTTTTTAATTTTTAAATTGCTTTGTTTATTTACTTTTAGTTTATAAGATTCAGTTCCAGAGTCCCTTGAATTTCAAATTTTCTCCCCTCCCTCTCTTCCTCTCCTCTCCATGGTGACATGCAATCAAGTATAGGATCTGCAAATACTTTCACACTGGACATTAGTCTGGTTGTATACAAGGGTTGTAACCAATGGAGTGAACAATGGGGAAAAAGAAACAAAACCAAACCTGGAAAAGAGTGATAGCATGTAGGTTGCTTCAGTCTCCATTTAAACTCTGTCTTTCTAGATCTTTCTCTGAATGTAGGTATCTCCTTCCATCCTGAGACTTGTAGAGTTGTCTTATGTGCATTGCTGAGAAGAGTCCAGTTTATCAAGGTTGGTCATCACGCATACAATTTGTCTGTGATTGTGTACTGATTTCTCCTGGTTCTGCTCTTCTCACTTAGCATCAGTTTATATAAGCCTCTCCAGGTAAATATGAAGTCCATCTCATCTCCGTTTCTTATAGCACAATAGTATTCCATTACATTCATATACCATAACTTGTTTAGCCATTCCCCAAGTGATGGGTATCCCCTTAGTTTCCAGGTTTTTGCCACCACAAAGAAAGCTACAATAAATATTTTTGTACATATGGGTCTCCCTCCCGCTTCTGTGATCTCTTTGGGATACAACCCCAGAAGTGATGTTACTGGGCCAAAGGGTATGCAATTATTTATAGCCCTTTGGGCATAGTTCCAGATTGATCTCCAGAATGGTTGCATCAGTTCACAGCTTCACCAACAATGCATTAGTGTTCTAATTTTTCCACATCCTCTCCAGCATTTGTCATTTTCCTGTTTTGTCATCTTAGCCAATCTGGCTGGTGAGATGTGGTACCTCAGAGTTGTTTTGATATGCATTTCTCTAATCAATAGGGATTTAGAGCATTTTTTATATGCTTATAGATATCTTTAATTTCTACCTCTGAGAATTGCCTGTTCATATCTTTGACCATTACCAATTGGGGAATGACTTGTATTCTTATAGATTTTACATAATTCCTTGTATATTTTAGAAATGAGGCCTTTATCAGAGACACTGGTTGTTAAAATTCTTTCCCAGTTTCTCACTTCCCTCTTAATCTTGGTTACATTGGCTTTATTTGTACAGAAACTTTTCAATTTAATGTACTATCTGTGTCTTTTCCTCCATCCTATTTCCTCCCCTATTTCATGAATAATATTTTCAAGTGTAGTTTTTATAGTTCTTCTCATTTATCCACTTTTCAAATTGGTGTAGCTGAGGATTAAAGTTTGTATTGGTTCCATTTGGAGATTCTTGGAAAGTCAGAGAACAACTTTTACTTCTTATCTTTTACAATGGATGTTGGTTTGTTGCATTATGTTTTTTGTATTCCCTCTCAAACAATGAGATAAGGGAAGGCAACTTTTGTAGAGGCTGTTCCACAATATTCCAAGGTGAGTATGCTCCAAGAGTGGCAGACTATTCCAGGGAAGGTGGTACCATGTACCAAAGGAAGTTCCAGGATGTCCAGGTTATGTTTGTCCTTTGTTTTTGAAGAGGACCATGGTATCAGGGAAATGATCACATGGCTTCCAGCTGATTTTGGTTTGAGTGAAGGTGGACTGTGCAAGGTCACCAGCCTCACTTTCTCTTCCAGAACCATCTGGATCCAGCAACCTGATATTCATCAGGATGACTGAAGATGACCCAGGATGCAATGGGAGAAACTGGTCCTTTCCAGCTAAGGCCTTTGCACGTACTCACTGAGAGTGTGGTCCATTTCACTTTGATCTTTGAGGAAAAATCCCAATTTATGTTTGTTTTTATTCCTAATAAAATTGACAGTACTGGTTTCTTTACTTTTACTCAATTATTTTCTTTATTTTTTCATTTATTATTTATTTTTAGTTTTTAGCATTTATTTCCACATGATTTTGAGTTTCAAAATTTCTCCCCATCTTTCCCCTCCCTCCATTCAAATATGTTATACATTCTGATTACCCCTTCCCCCAGTCTGCCCTCCTTTCTAACATGCCCATTCCCCCTACCTTCTTGTAAGACTAGATAGATTTCTAAACCCCATTGCCTGTGTATCTTATTATCCAGTTGCAATTATAACAATTTTTAACATTTGGTTTTAAAATTTTGAGTTAAAAATTCTCTCCCTGCTTCCTTCCCCACCCACCCTTATTGAGATGGCAAGCAATTCAATATAGATTATACATGTGCAGTTATGCAAAAACACTTCCATTTTAGTCATGTGGTGAAAGACTATATTCCCTTCCATGCAATTCCGCTCCTCACTTATTCTACTTTTTCCTTTGACACTGTACCTTTTCAAAAGTGTTTGCTTCTGACTACTCCCTCATCCAATCTCTCCTCCATTCCATCATCCCTCCCCACTTTCCTTTATTGAAAGATACCTAATTGAGTATGTATGTTATTCTCTCCTTAAGCCAAATCCTATGAAAGAAAGGTTCATTCATTCCCTCTTTCTTCTCCCCTTTTCCTCTCCATTGTGAAAACTTTTTTCTTGCCTCTTTTATGTGAGATAATTTGTCCCATTCTATCTCTCCCTTTTTCTACTCCCAATACATTCATTCCTCTGTCACCCCTAAATTTTGTTTTTTTAGATATCATTCTTTCATATTCAATTCACCTAATGCCATATATCTATCAGCACCTACATATACATACACATATCTATATCTACATACACACACATACATACATACATATATACATATAGATTTCCTCTAGCTACTCTAAATATGAGAAAGGTCTCATGAGTTACAAATATCAACTTTCCATGTATACATGTAAACAGTTCAACTTTAATAAATCCCTTATGATTTCTCTTTACTGTTTACGTTTTCATGCTTCACTTGAGTCTTGTATTTGAGCATCAGATTTTCTATTAAGCACTGCTCTTTCCATCAAGAATTCTTGAAAGTCATCTATTTCATTGAATGTCCAATTTTTCCCCTGAAGTATTATACTCAATTTTGCTGGGTAGGTGATTCTTGGTTTTATTCCTAGCTACTCTTACCTCCAGAATATCATATTCCAAGCCCTCTCATCCCTTCATGTAGAAGCTGCTAGATCTTGTGACATTCTAATTATATTTCCAACATACTTGAATTATTTCTTTCTGCCTGCTTGCAATATTTTCTCCTTGACCTGGGAACTCTGGAATTTGGCTACAATATTTCTAGGAGTTTTCCTTTTGGAATCTCTTTCAAGAGGTGATTGGTGTGCTACATCAATTTCTACTTTACTCTCTGGTTATAGAATATCAGGGATGTTTTCCTTGATAATTCTTGAAAGATGACAACTAAGCTCTTTTATTTTTTTTTTAATCATGGCTTTCAGATAGTCCAATAATTTTGTAAATTTTCTCCCCTGTATCTATTTTTTCATTGAGATATTTCACATTGTCTTTTTTTTTCATTCTTTTGGTTCTGTTTTATAATTTCTTAATTTCTCATAATGTCATTAGCTTCCATTTGCTCCATTCTAATTTTTAAGGAATTCTTTTCTTCAGTGAGCCTTGGGAACACCTTTTCCATTTGACAAATTCTGCTTTTTAAGACATTCTTCCCCTCATTGCCTTTTTGGACCTCTTTTGCCAATTGGCTTGGTCTATTTTTTGCGGGTTTTTTTTTCTTCAGTATTTTTTGGGGTCTCCTTTAACAAGCTGTTGACTTGTTTTTTATGATTTTCTTGCAGCACTCTCATTTCTCTTCCCAATTTTTTCTCCACTTCTCTTACCTGACTTTCAAAATCCTTTTTGAACTCTTCCATGACCTGCAACAAATTAATGCTTTCCTTGGAGACTTTTGATGCAGAAGCTTTGACTTTGTTGTCTTCTTCTAGTTGTGTGTTTTCATCTTCTTTGACACCAAAGAAAGTTTCTATAGTCTGACTTTTTTAAGCTGTGTGCTCATCTTCCAAGCCAAATATACTACTTTCTAACTTTTTCACAGTGCTCTCCATGCAGTGAGAGTGGGGATGGGGTTGGGGGCAGGGTTGTGGGTGTGGGTGGGGGGTCATGTACTTCCCAGACTTCAGGGGTTTGGGGTCAGCTGCTCAATCCCCCACCATCTATGGGCCCAGAAATCTGGAAGCAGCCACTTCTATCACTGATGCTATTGCTGCCGCTGCTACCTCCACCTCTGTCACCTTGGGGATTGGGCCAGGCCCCAGTTGGACCATGCTCCTCTTTTACCCATGTCCTGCAGAGTTTTCACATTGACCTTCTATGCTGTGTTTGGCATTTGTGAGTTGAGAAGTCTTGAAATTGTCACAGTTGCCAGTGATTCAATCCCATGAGGCCTATTCTGGCCTTGTCTGTGCTGGTGTGGTCCACATTGGACTTTGCTCCACATTCAGCCTGGAGATAGACCCTTCTGGTTGACCTTTCTGGCTGTCTTGGAATGGAATGTGTTTCACGGTGTCATTTTGTTGGTTCTATAGCTCTATAATGTCTTTCTTTTTTTTCTTAATTAACTTTTGTTTATTTTTAGTTTACATCATTGATTTCCACAAGATTTTGAGTTACAAATTTTCTCCCCATGTTTCTCCAACCTACCCCCCAAAATCGTGATCCCACTGTATACCCCCTCCCCCAATCTATTCTCTCCTATATGCTCTCCCATCCCCCCTCCAACTTTCTGGTAGAGCAAGATAGATTTCCCTATCCCAGTGCCTGTATATTTTATTTCCAAGTTACATGTAAATGATAATAATAATAATAATAATAAATGTATATATATATACATATATATATAATATGTATTTTTTAACATATGATTTTAGAACTTTAAATTCTATATTCTTTCCCTTCCTCTCTCGTCACCCACTCTCACTGGAAAGACAAGCAATTCAATACAGGCTGTACATGTGTAGTTATGCAGAACATCTCCACAATAGACATATTGTATAACACTGAGGGTGTGTCCCTCCTTTCTATCATGCCCTCCCCTTGTTCTATTCTCTACTTTCTCCCTGTCCCTTTACAGAAGTGTGTGCTTCTAACAACCCTCCCCCGCAACCTGCCCTCCCCTCCATCATCTCCCTTCTTGTCCCCTTTCCTCCTACTCTTCTGCAGAGCAAGTTACTCAATTTAGAGTGTATGTCATTCCCTCCCTAAGCCAAATTAAATGAGAGTAAGGTTGACTCATTACCTTTTGGCCTTCCTGTTCTTCCCCTCCATTGTAACAGTTATCCCTTCCCTCTTCTATATGAAATGATTGACCCCATTCTGTCTCTCCCTGTCTCTTCTCATTCTATTCCTCTCCCACCTCTTAATTTCACCTTTTAAAATATCATGCCTTCCTATTCAATTGATCCTGTGCCCTCTCTCTATGTACACATATATACACACATTCACATATGTATTTATATGCATATATACCCTCCTATCTAGACATATGTGTATGTATGCATATTTATGCATTTATATTCCCTTCACCTATCTTCATACTGAGAAAAGTTTCATAAGGTACAATTCTCATCTTTCCATGTTGGCATGTAAATAGTTCATCTATGATAAGTTTCTTATGGTTTATTTTCCATGTTTACTGTCTTATGCTTCTTGTGTTTGAACATCAAATTTTCTATTCAGTTCTCATTTTTTCAGCAAGAATGCTTGAAAGTCCTCCATCTCATTGAATGACCATAATTTCCCTTTTAACATTATACTCAATTTTGCTGGGTAGGTGATTCTTTAGTTTCAATACTAGCTCCCTTGATCTCCAGAATATCATATTCCAGGCCCTTTGATCCCTTAATGCAGAAGTTGCTAAACCCTGTGTTATCCTGATTGTGTTTCCAAAGTATTCAAATTGCTTCCTCTTGGCAGCTTGTAATATTTTCTCCTTGATCTGGGAGCTCTGGAACCTGGTTGTAATATTCCTAGGAGTTTTCTTTTTGAGACCTTTTTCAAGAGGTGATTGGTAAATTCTTTCAAGTTCTATTTTCACCCCTGGTTCTAAAATATCAGGGCAATTTTCCTTGAGAATTTCTTGAAGCATGATTTCTAGGTTCTTTTTTTGATCATGGCTTTCAGGTAGTCCAATAATTTTTGAATTTTACATCTTGGTTCTATTTTCCAGGTCAGTGTTTTTTTCAATGAGATATTTCACATTGCCTTCTATTTCTTTTTTAATTTGTTTGGATCCGTTTAATTGTATCTTGATTTCTCATAAAGTCATTTGCTTCCATTTACTCCACTTTAATTCTGAAGAAATTATTCCCTTTAGTGACCTTTGAGATTCTTTTTTCCATCTGGCAAATTCAACTTTTTAAGGCATTTTTCTCCTCATTGGCTTTTTGGCCCTCCTTTGTCATTTTAGTTAATCTATTTTTTGAGTTGTTTTTTTCTTCAGTCAGGTTGTTGACTCTCTTTTCATGAGTTTCTTGTATCAGTCTCATTTCTTTTCCCAATTTTAACTCCACTTCTCTTATTTGGTTTTCAAAATCCTTTTTAAGCTCCTCTGTGGTCTGTAACCAGTTTACATATTTCTTGGAAGCTTTTGGTATGGACATTCTGACTGTGTTGTCTTCCTCCCATTCCATGCTTTGATCCTTTTTGTTGCCAAAACAGGAATCTAAAGTTGGATTGCTGAGCTTTCTTTGCTTCCTTTGCCTGCTCATGTTGCCAGTCAAATACTTGACTTTTGGGCTCAGTAGAACTCTGCTTTCAGAGGGGAGAGCTCTGTCCCAGATTGCTGGGGTTTTCACAGCTGCTGCTTTGGCTCACTGAAAACACACCTCAGCACCATCAGCCAAAACTGTAATCCTGATCCAGGCAGCTCAAGGCAAGAGCACTTATCCTTTGAATGATTGTTTGGCCCCACTGCAATCTGCAGGCCGAGAGCTCTGAAGCAGCCACCTGGAGGCTTCTAGCTCTGGAGGCAGTGAGGCAGACCCTCTCTCCCAAATTTAGCTGAGGTCCACTGACCTTTTCTCTTTGTCCTTGTCTCTTATGGATTGATAATTCTGGAAATCACCACAGCTGTCAGTGATCCACTCTCCTGAAAGCTCCAGCCAGGGCTTCTCCTGGACAGCTTGGGGCTAAAACTGCATGGGGCTGGGCTCTGCTCCCAGAGTGCTGCAATGAGCCCTTTCCATCCATCTGCCAGGCTGCCTTAAGCAGGAGCTTGTTTCTCTCTCACTTTATGAGTTCTGGAGCTCTAAAATTTGATAAGAGCCATATTTTATAGGTATTTGGGGTCATTATGGTGGGAGCCACGAAGTTCTCCCACTTCTACATCCCTAGAATTTCTTTAGAGAAATATTTTTTTTTTTAATATTTGGAAGGGTCTGGGATAGAGCTCAAGCAAGTCCCTGCTCTTACTCTACCATCTTGGCTCTCTCTCCCACTATTAGCTTGTAACGAGAGGCTTAAAGCCTTTTAGAGTTCTCTCTAGAATATATAGATTGAATTCTTAGTATCTCTTTCAGCATATCAGTGAAACAGATGCAGACTATTTCCTTCTTTTGATTAAGGATATGGGATTATATCTGTATGGTCATTTTCTTCACTAATTCAGACTATGTGACCTCTCCATGCCTTTTCATATTATCTAAATCTTGCCACTACGATTTCATATATTCTTCATAGAAGACCAACCCCACATTCTGAAAGACCACTGATACATTAAATCTTCCTCTCTGTATTTACTGTTTCCATAGAATTAATTCACTTTGTTTTCATATCATAGAGCCCTTGGAAGATGTTTTTACAATGGATTTTCCTCTGGGGAATAGAATGAGGTAAAGGAAAAGAAGGAATCATCAAGGTGATTGACAGGGGCTGATAGCTGCCCGGTTTGGAACTGTAAATAAAAACAGAAATTTAATTTACTGATAGGAAGTTTGAGAAGTACTGAAGCAAGAGGAGTTATGGGAGGTGGAGCACACAAAGGAGAAAGATATTCCCTACAAGGGCAGGTGCATCAATATATCAGCTTCTTTTATTTTAAATAGTAGTTTTACTTCCTTGTAAGGGAAGATTCAGTTCAAAGGGTGGGCTGGTGATATATTCTGAGAGGATTGTCATGTAAAAACAAAAGACATCAATTAAACTATTTTTTTAAATTTAGGTAGCAGATAGGACAGAGGATAGATGAGTTTGGGTAGATTAGAATGGAGTGGGTTATTCTAGGCTAGTTAAGTCCTCAAGAAGACAAGATAAGTTTGGAGTGGGGGCATGAAGCAGAGATGCCAGAAGACAGTAATGATTAAAAACAGGGATGAGGCAGGGGGAGGAGGATTCTCTGCAGGAAAATATCTTATTCCCTTCCAACAACCTGTGAAGTGAGTGCCATGGGGAAAAAATAAATACAAAGAATATATGTGTGTGTGTCTATATATATATATAGACACACACACACACACACACACACACACACACATATATACATATATATATATATACATATACACATAATTTTGGGTAAGAGAGAGTCAACAGTTGCTAGCATCAGGAAAGGCCTCATGTCAGAGATGGTACCTGACCTGTGATTTCAAGAAAGTTAGAAATTCCATGAAGTTATATTTAGAAAGGAGAACACACAAGAGTTTGAGGTAGGATTTAGAATGTGGTATATGGGTAATAAGATAATGAGGGCAAATTAAAGGTCACCTAGTCTACTGTTCTCATTTTATATATTAAGAATCAAATATGGTGGAAGTTTGCGCCTTGACCAACTTCACACATTTAAGAAATGGCAGAACTAAGATATTCACCCAGGTCATCTGATTCTATGTTTGGTCTTCTTTCCCCTGTGCCATAACACAAGAGTCAATATGTTGGGAATATTGTAAAGGTAATTTCTGAATTGGGCAAGGTGAAATTTAATAGGCAAAAAAAATAGGTAAGTTCTGATACTTCGGTTCAAAAATCAAATTCATCAGCAAAGGGTCAGAGAGACATGGCTAGAAAGCATTCATCTGATGATAATTTGGGGATTTAAATGCACTACAACCTTAAAATGTGTCAACATTATAATATGACAAACAAAAAATTTTGAAATCTGTCTTAGGATTCATTTAGCAAGGCATAGAGTCCAGGAGTAGACAGCTGATTGTCTTACTATACTCTATCAAGGGTAGGCTACATTTAGAGTACAGTGTTTACTTCTAGGACCCTCAATTTAGAAAAGACACTAAAAAGTCAGAGAGTGTCTCTGGGAGGACAGCCAGGATGATTAAGTTCCTTGAAATCTGGCCCTCCTAGAATTGGTTGAAAGAATTAAGATTTTTAAAAAATGAGAGACATAATAAATACCCTCACACGTTTGAAGGCCTACCATGTAGAACAGGAATTATGGCAAGAGGAAGTTTGTTTCTATTAACTAGGGGTTTTCAAGGAAAAAGCTAGATAAGAAGGTGAATATATTATTCTTATTTATGTGTGAATTGGTCCAGATGTTCAACTAAGGTCATTTAGTGATCTTAACATGACTAAGAAATTTCTTAAACCTAAGATTTGTGATTTTATTTCTATGATTTCTGAAATCCTACAAATGGACTCTAAATATCATTTAATGACATAAAGGGGGCAAGGTTAGAGAATAAATATGTTTCTTGCGTAGATTTAATGGAATAAAAAAGAAATGATAGGAGGAAGTAAGACAGGGAGGAAATGTGTGCAACCATATTCAGTGTTTATATGGAAAGAATATGATAAATGAATGGCAACTAGCCAAAAGATGATAATTTTTTTTTTCTAAATTGTTCACTCTTGCAATTTTTCATTGCGGTTTTCTCTGTGTCTGTGTAAGGCCAAGGGGAGCAGTTTGGTCATTTTTTTTTCTTTATCTAAATGTCTTTCCAACAAAAAAAAGTAGACTCATTTGCTCCCTTCTCTTTTCCTCCTTTACCTCTATTTTGTTCATCATTAGAAGTACTATCCCTCTTCCTTTCCCGCCTTCTTTCTCTTTACTCTTTTCTTCCCCCATCATGTCACCTTCTCTCTTCTCATTGTCTGTTTT
>JAQQSU010016669.1:0-10881 GCA_028627135.1 Pseudochirops cupreus | reverse complement strand
AGAATCCAACATGACTTCCTCCTAAGGGATTGTGATTGACATCAGACAGACCCAATCCATGCCAAGTCTGGCAATAAACAGGAACAGGGAGCTCAGAATGCATTCCTGCTAGCAGAGAAGAGGCTTCAGCCTTCCACGCTGCCAAGGCCATGGTTTGTAATTACCTCTAGGAGCTCTGAGGAGTTCTGGTAGGTCCCTAAAAGTTACTGGACACGAATGTTTTTTCAGACATATAGGTAAAGTTTAACCTTCTTGTCCTCCGGTGATCTGCTTGACATCAAAAATAGATATTTCTTCAAACTACTTTGGTAGCTCAGAGACCACTGCCTCCCCTGAGTCTAAGGCTAAACCATCTGGTGCACAGTATTTGTATTGGACTGCCATAGAAGCCAGCATGTGGAAAATCTACCGGGATCTATTCATAAACCCTGAGGACAGTTGTGCATGCAATGCACTTCTTTGAGGACACAAGCTCCTCCTGCTTGGCATCCATCCTGGGCATACCCAAAGATTTCTTATTAATCCTTTTGACTAGAGTCATATTGAATGTAGAACGAAGCCAGCATTTATAACAGAATTTATCTGTCAGCTCTAGTCTGTGTGTGTGGCAGCAATCAGTGGGGTCTAAGTCATCATATATTATCCTTTCAGTGTAGAACACACATTTAATGGTACAGGAATATTATAATTTCTCCCTAGTGCTATAGAATATTAAAAGCCCCCTGGCTTATGAACATGTATCAACAAGCACTAAAAAAGGAATCTGTTAAAGAGACTTCACTCTGACTCAGAAATACCACTACTAGTTCTGTATCCCAAAGAGATTAAAGAAAAGATAAAAGGATCTATACGTACAAAAAATATTTACAGCAGCTCTTTTTGTAATAGCAAAGAATTGGAAATAGAAGAGATGCCCATTATTTGGGACATGACTGTGCTATATGATTCTGATGGACTACTATTGTGCTATGAGAAATGATGAGGGGGATGGTTGCAGAAAAACCTGGGAATAATTATATGAATTTATGCAAAGTGAAGTGAGCAGACCCAGAACATTGTACATAATATTAGAAATATTGTAAGAATAAACAACTGTGAAAGCCACTCTGATTAATACAATGATCCAAGACAATTCCACGGGACCCATGATGAAAAATGCTATCCACTTCCAGAAAGAGAAATGACAAACTCTGGGTGCACATTAAAGCACACTTTTTCACTATATTTTTCTTGTTTGTTTTTGCAGCATGGATCATAGTGAAATAGGTTTTCATGACTTCACATGTATAATTGACATCCCATTGCTTGCCTCCTCAATAGGTGAGGGAGGGGCTAAAGGCAGGGAGAGAACTTGGAATTCAAATTTCTTTAAAAATAAATGTTAGAAATAAACAAATTTAAAAAGAGAAAGACTTCATTTTAGGGGATAGACTTATTTATCCTATTTTTAAACTATGCCTTTTTTACACATTTCTAAATGTATGCCTCTCCCTTTCCCCAGTGATCCATCTCTTATAACAACACTTTTAAAAGAAAAAACCAAAAAACAGTTCAACAAAACCAGCAACACATCAGCTACTGACAGTAAATGCAATATTTGTGGGAGATTTAAAAAAAAAACAAAACTATAACTGAAAGGGATCTTTGGACTCAACTAGCCTAACCACATTGCTTTACAGAAAGAATAGAAGAAGGAAGGAAGGAGGGTTGGGGGAGAAAGTTGGAATCACTAGCAGCAGAAATTTGGGTTCAAATCCTGCCATTGATGCTTGCTAGTTGTGTCATCATAACCAAATCACTTAATTTCCTAAATCTCAGTTTCTTGTTTATAAAATGGAGATGATAATAACTGCTACATTTATCTCTTAATATTATTGTGAAACTCAAAAAAGCTAGTCAAGCATTTTATCAACTCTAAAAGTCTACACAAACATCAGCTGTTATTATTATCCAGGTCATGTGACTCCTAGTTTTGTGCCATTACAAAATACCTCCATTGAGAATTAAATAGGGAATCTCTGAAACAGTTCCCTTGAGAAAAGGTCTCAGGAAGTGGCTCATTGTGGCCAATGATCATTGACACCCAGCAGGACATACTCCACAGGCCCTCCCTTTGCTGGATAAGAAACTATCTTACCTGTTGCAGGCAGTACTGTGGTTTGGGCTTCCAAAGCCACCTGCATCTTTCCAACTCTGATATGAGCAATAAGAGAAGTCATACCCACATGGACTAACACAACCTAGAAAAGACAAAGGCAAACCATAGTAAACTGCATGATTCCAGTGTTGTTCATTCATTCATTTCCCTTTGTTCATGGACTGCTGCTTTCAAAGGATAATAATGATCCATATCTGCCTCCCAGGCACTTGAATCAGTAGCATCAAACTCTGCCTCTCATTCAAATGAACAAAATATACAGAACACTAAGGTCACCCTATGGGTATTGAATGTGATACAAACTGAATTTGAATCTTCAACTTGAGGCTTTATTCAGCTGCTGAAAAATAACCTCTCTTAAGGGGAGACTCAATAGTGAGAAATGACTGCTCTCATTTTCTCTTGATCTTGACCTTGCCACATCACTTGGGAATACAAGTCTCTGAGAACTGATGTACCCAATCAACTGATGTACCCAATCACTAAGAATGGGCATGGAACCTAGGTCCCTTCCTCTGCCTCCAGAAAATATTTACTGGGAAAACCTCTTAGATCATCTGGTCTATTCTTCAAAATCATAAGTAAAGGCTCTTCCACATCTACCATTGTATTATAAATTTCTCTCAATGTGTTGGATTTTAATATTTAATTCATTGATTCCCCCAAACTGTAGTCTATGGGACCCCATGCCTTGGATTTACTGCAAGTCATCCTTGAGTTCATATATAGATTCGGCAGTATTTTTTAATACATTTTAGAACGTATGATTTCACTGATATAGAAAATTTCCACATGAGAAAATTCCCTGTAGTAATGTAGGCTGCCAGCTTCTCTGCAACTTAAAAATCAGTTACCTCTAGAGCTGAGAGGTTAAATGACTTGCCCAGGATCACTTAGCCTATATGGAAGCAGGAATGTATTTGGGTTTTTCTGACTTCAAGGCAACTTTTCTATTCACTCTGCCACAATGCCTTTTGATAGTTTTTACTTAGCTTCTATAAAATATTCATTGAGAATCAAAACTTTTATTTATTTTTAGTTTTCAACATTCATTTCCACAAAATTTTGAGATACAAATTTCTTCCCACCTCCCCCCTACCTCCCACCCCAAGATGGCAAGCAGAAAGAATACTCCTTCCCCCAGTCTGCCCTCTCTTATATTACCTCCATCCCCCTCCTTACCCCCTTCCTCCTTACTTTCTTGTAGGGCAAGATGAATTTCTATACTCCGCTGCCTGTATATCTTTTTTTCCTGGTTGCATGCAAAAACAATTTTTTAATATTTGTTTTTAAAACTTTGAGGTCCAGATTCTCTCCCATCTTCCCTCCTTACCCTACTGGGAAGACAAGCAATTCAATACAGGTTATATATCTGTAGTTATGCAAAACACTTCCATAGTAGGCATATTGTGAAAGACTAGATTTCTCTCTAGCCTGTCCCACCCTTGCCCATTTATTCTGTTTGCTCCTTTGACCCTGTCCCTTTTCAAAAGCATTTGCTTCTGACTACCTTGTCCCCCAATCTGCCCTCCTGTCTATCATCTCCCCTCCTATCCTCTTCCGCCCTGCTTTCCTGTGTAGAGTAAGACGCCCAATTGAGCATTTATTAGTTATTTCTTCCTTAAGCCAAGTCCAATGCGAGTAAGGTTGACTCATTTTCTTTCATCTCCCTGCTGTTCCCCTCCGTTGTAACAGCTTTCTCTTGCCTCTTTTCTGTGAGATAATTTACCCTATTCTTTCTTCCCCTTTCTCCTTCTCCCAATATATTCCTCTCTCACCTCTTAATTTTGTTTTTAATATATCATCCCTTTAAATTCAGTTCACCCTGTGCCCTCTGTCTATGGATACACATGTACACATACATATATATACACATACACACACTATGTATATATATATATATGTATATATATATGTGTATATACATATATACCTATAAATGTATATATGAATATATATATATATATATTTACACATACACACATATATTTATTCCCTTCAACTCTCCTAATACTGAGAAAAGTCTGAGAATCAAAACTCTTAAATAAATGGATTTATATGATTGTTTCGTATGTATTTAGGATAAGGACTTGATTTTAGGTGAGGAAATGCAAGTTGATGCCCTCTCTACATCATATTTTTTGAGAGCTCTCTCATTTGTATTTCCTAGGAAACATTTTTTGTAGCCTTTAGGAATTAAATATGACCTGATTTTACTGATGTGCTCTTCTTGCAATGGGTCACATGAGCTGTTGATTTTTGGATTAATGATGTCATAAACTTGTTTTCCAATTGAGAGCATATTTGATTTTGTTCAGGGATTTTTTGTTTTATTTTGAAAAGGATATTGTCTTTAATCTATTGTCAGTAATCTCAACATGTTTGAAAATAGTCATTTGAGAACAATACTGGCCATGTCATTAAATGACTCAGTAAAGTAAGCAAACATAGCTCCTCTAGGGTAAGGGAAAGAAACTGGACCTTTGTTTTCATTGATATAGAGAACTTGCAGGTGAAGAAATTCCCTGTAGCAATGCAGGTGTGCAGCTTCTCTGCAACTTATTTTCATAACTTTAAAAGGGTAATTGAGTTGTCCAGGGTCACACGGTTAATATGGCTCAATGTCAGGTTTTAATCCAGTCTTCCTGATTTTGAGGTCCTCTTCTCTTTCCACTATGATCCACTTTCCACTAAATGATATATCTCTTTCATTCTTACTTCCAAATTTGTGTAAATGTGGTGTAGTGATGGTGTCTCTGATCTAACCCCCTTCCACTACCTTCTAGGACTTCAGTATTCATGTTGACAATTCATCCAATCCCTATAGTTCCTTGATCCTCTTTGAAAATGAAGGGCCAACACAAAAACAACAATCCCTATAGCTAAAGATAGTTGTAGTGCAACATTTTCTGCTATTGAATCCTTTGCCCTTTTGTCCTGTCAACGTTTCTGTCTTGCCAAACTTCTTCTTCTACTTCTACTAACATGTTATTGAGTGGACCTGGAGGAAATCACACAACTGAGCTGAGTCCCTTACAAATTTATATTATCTAATCTCAACTGAGCCCTTGCTTTTACAAGGCATTTTAAAAATTCCTCTCTAACTGGTTCTCTATTACACCATCAATAGTAGCTGTTTTAAACTTTCTCTTCTCTCTTCATACTGCTCCCTCTCTACCTCAGCTAAGAGTCTTGCCTTGTACCTTACTTAGAAAAATAGAGAATATTTACAATGCATCCCCTTTTCTTCCCTTTTATTTTCTCCTTTGATCCTGTCCCTTTTCAAAGGCATTTGCTTCTGACTACCCTCTCCCTTTTTTCTCCAGATTCAGATGAAAAGTTGACCCTTATCCTCATCAAGGTCAACCCCTCTGTAGGTACTCTTGATCTCATCTCTTCCCGTCTTTTCCAAAAGATCGTCATCACCATCATTCCCTCCTCTTTCTTCACTCTTCAAATTCTCCTTATTCACTGCTTCATTGCTCACTGTCTATAAATATCCCCATGTCTCCTCTATCCTAGAAAATCCCCACTAGCCCTACCATTACTTAAAACTATTGTCCTATATCTCTCCAAATTCTTGGCTTCTGAGTTCATCACTCAATTGAAAGAGCTCTTTTCAAAATTACCACTAATCTCCTAATTGCCAGATCTGAGGACCTTTTCTCTATCCTCATCCTTTTCAACCACTCTGAAGCACTTAACACCATTGTTCACCCTTGAATACTCTCTCTTCTCTGTATTTTTGTGATGATGTTTTCTTTGGGTTATCTTTCTGCCAGTGTGACTGTTCCTCCTCACTCTTCATTGTGAGATCCTCATCCACATTATGCCCCCTAACTCTGAGTAGACCTCCAAATGTCTGTCTTGGGCCATCTTCTCTTCTCTTTCCATATTTTCTGACTTGGTGACCTTTGTAGCTCCCACAGATTTCCCTCTCATCTCTATGATTTCTAAATCTATAAATCTAGCCCTAGTCTCTCTCCTAAGCTTCATCATGCATCTGCAGTCACTTATTGTACACTTCAAATGTTAAGTTCAATAGATGTTTCATACTCATCACATTCAAAGTAGAACTCAATATACACACCCTGATTCCAAACTTCCTTAATTCTATTTCAAGTCAACATCATCTTTCTCAGAGTTAGTTATCCTAGATTTCTCACTCTCACTCACTCAAGAGATCTAATCAGTCAGTAAATCTTATCCATTCTTTCTTCATCTTTGTTCTTAGCTGCATCATTCATTCAGCACAGGAAAGTCTCATTAAAAATGAGAAGGAATGCCTTCCTGGAAAGTTACCTTAGAAAACTTTTATAAAGTTATATAGATGAAAGTAGACACAATCAAATGAACAATATGTTCAATGATCATGATAATGTACAGGAAAACAACATTGAAAGACTTTAGAACTCTGATTAATGCTGTGACCAATTGTGATTTTAAAAGGATCACTGATGAAGCATGTCTCTTACTTCTTGTCAGAGAGATCTTGGATTACAGGTGTGAAGTGAAAGATACTTTTCCAGAAATGACCATATTAGTTGGTTTCACTTAACTGTACTTCTTTGTTATGAGGAACTCTATTGGAAGAGACAGTCATTATGAAGTAATACAAAATGTTTCCTGAAAAAGCATTAGTAAGAGTCAGAGCCTAGATGGTAGAGTAAAAGCAGGGACTTGCTTGAGCTCCCACGCCAACTACCTCCAATACCTGTGAAAAATGATTCTAAACAAATTTTAGTGCTACAAAACCCACAAAGTGACAGAGAGAAACAAATCTCCTTCCCAAGGCAGCCTGGCAGGCCAACAGGAAGGGTCTTTTACACCAAGCTGTGAACGGAGCACAGTCCTCATGAGTTGTACAAATCCAGCCCCTTGGCAGAGACTGGCCAGAACAGACTTCATTAGAGTGAATCACTGGAACCTGTGGCAGTTTCCAGAATTCTCAACCCATAAACACTAAAGAGAAAGTAAAAGGTCTAACTCAAATGGTAAAGGAGCTCCAAAAAGCCAATGAGGAGTAGATGCCTTAAAAAGCAAAATTGACTGATGGAAAACGAATTTCAAAAGTTCATTGAAGAAAATAATGCCTTCAAAATTAGATTGGAGCAAATGGAAGCTAATGACTTTATGAGAGATCAAGATACTATAAAACAAATCCAAATGAATGAAAACAAATAGAAGGCAATGAGAAATATCTCACTGGAAAAACCACTGACCTAGAAAATACATGCAGGAGAGATCATTTTAAAATTTTTGGACTACCCAAAAGCCATGATCTAAAAAGAACCTAGACATCATCTTTTAAGAAATTGTTAAGGGAAATTGCCCCTGTGGGGAGCCAGTTATGGAGTGTGCTGCTGTCCCACAGCAGGGATGAGAAAGTATGAGAGCCCTGCTGTCCTCAAACAGGGCTGAGAAAGAATCACCAACCCAGGGGTTGCTAGTGGGTGCATAAAAAGAGATGGGACTCCAGGAATAGTGTAAGTAGAGAGCCAATGTTTATTCTTCCAGGCACAAGCTTTATAGAGCCAAAAATCTCCTTCCTAATTGTTTTCCCCTTATGACATTTTGAACTTCTTTGTTCCAAGCCATGGGTATAAATGCCATGCTTATCTCAAGGACCCAATCCTCACACCTGTGTGTTTGAGCTCTTTCCTGGGGGATGGGGAATATGATATTCTGGAGTTTAAAGAAGCTAGGATTAAAATCAAGAATCACCTACCCAGCAAAACTGAGTATAACACTTCAGGGAAAAATATGGATATTCAATGAAATAGAGGACTTTTAAACATTCTTGATGAAAAACCAGAGTTAAACAGAAAATTTGACATTCAAATACAAGAAGCAGGAGAAGTATGAGAAGATAAACAGGAAAGAGAAATCATAAGGAACTTATTAAAGTTAAATTATTTACATTCCTACATTGGAAAGACAATATTTATAACTCATGAGACTGTTGTCAGTATGAAGATAGTTGAAGAGATTATATTTGTGTATAGATATAGATATAGATATATATAGATACATACACATATGTATAGGTGGGTATATGTATGTGTATATATATACATATGTGTGTGTATATGTGTGTACATGTATACGTAGACAGAGGGCACAGGGTGAGTTGAATGTAAAGGGATGATATAAAAAAATAAAATTAAGTGGTGAGAGAGGAATATATTGAGAGTAGGGGTAGAGATAGAATGGGGTGGATTGTCTCAAATAAAGGAGGCAGGAGAAGGCTATTACAATGGAGAGGAAAAACAGGAAGGTGAAAGAGAAAGAGTGAACCTTACTCACATCGGATTTTGCTTAAGGAGGGAATAACATACACACCCAGTTGGGTATCTTACCCTACAGGACAGTAGAGGGGAAGGGGATAAAAGAGAGGATGATAGAAGAGAGGGCAAATTGGGGGATAGGGTAGTTAGAAGTAAACACTTTTAAAAAGGGGCAGGTTGAAAGGAGAAAATAGAATAAACTGGGGATGGGATAAGATGAAGGGAAATATAATTAGTCTTTCACAATATGACTACTATGGAAATGTTTTGCATTATGACACTTGTATAATCTATACTGAATTGCTAATCTTCCCAGTGGGGGTGGGTGAGGAGGGGAGAAGGGAGAGAATCTCGAATTCAAAGTTTAAAAAATAAATGTTAAAAATTGTTTTTTACACGCAGCCATGAAATAAGATATACAGACAGTGGGGTATAGAAAACTACCTTGCCCTACAAGAAGTTAAGGGGGAATTAGAAAGGATATAACAGAGGGAAGATTGAGGGAAGGGGTATTCAGTATGCTTGCCATCTTGGGGTGGGGGAAGGGGAGAGATGGGGAAAATATGTAACTCAAAATCTTTGGGAAATAAATGTTGAAAACCAAAAATAAATTTTAAAAAAAAGGAAAGAAAAGAGAAAAAAAGAAAATCACAAAACTATGGTAACAGGATCCACTAGGAAATTATGTTATATAATAACAACTGGGGCCTCACTTCAGCAAGAAAATGTATTTACACATCCCCATTCATTCACTAGCACTTATCATGGTTCATTTTCCAGTTTTTTTTATCCCTTCTCAAAGCTCCCATGACTTCCTCTTCCCCCACCCTTCTAGTTGAGATTTGTGCTTCATATTTCGCCAAAGAAATAGAGGCCATTTACCAAGAGCTCCTTCTTCTTCCCTCCTCATCTCATATCACTAATACCTTCTGCTACAAACTTATCCTTCACCCCTGTTTCACATGAAGGAGTGTCTCTTATTATTGTCAAAGGTAACCTCTTTCTATATATGCACAAATAATCCCATGCCATTCCATCTTCTCCAGATTTCCTCTTCTATCATCCCTACTTTCTCACTTAATCTTTAAACTTTCTCTCTCTACTTACTTCCATACCACCTACTAACATATTCATATCTCCTCTATCCTCCAAAAACCGTCACTTGATGATAAGTTATTATCCTATAACTTATCTCCATTTTGCCTAAACTCCTTAAAAAGGCTGTCTTTAATTAGGGCTACCATGTTTTTTCCTTTCACTCTCTGCTCAATTCCTTATAGTCTAACTTCTGACCTCTTAGATCAACTGAAACTATACTCTTCAAAGTTACCAATGATCTCTTAATCACCAAATAAAATGGTCTTTTCTCAGTCCTCATCCTTTTGGACTTCTTTGCAGCCTTTGGCACTGTCAATCATTGTCTTCTCTTCACACGCTTTTGTTTCTCATAGCATTTTATTTTTTGCCAGGTCCATGTCAAGAAAATTTTTAGCATTCATTTTTATAAGATTTTGAGTTCTAAATTTTTCTTCCTCATTCCCTTGCCTTCTCTATTTTGAAAATGATCAGCAATTTGATATAATTTATACATGGACAGAAGAAACTTTAAAAAAAATGAGAATTGGGGTCTCACTTTGGGAAGAGTTCTGTGATTTGGCCAGATGAGACTCTGGGCAGCCATTGAGCCCCTGGCTTTGAAAACCCATATGCTGGTGCTTCCCTCTCTGGTAACTAACTATGTATGGATATAACAGACAGATAGCTGGAAGCCCTGTCTGCTCAATTATGTTATTTTCTGTTGTAACTTCCATTTGTATTCTCTGAAGTTCAGATTGCTGACTTTTCCTATGAACTAGGTAAATGATATAACTTTGTTTGATTAAAGTAAGATTGTTAATTCCTCCAAAAATTGAGAATTAAGTAAATAAAAGAAGTTTTGATCTGCAAAAAATGGATTAGTAAAAACATGTTTATAGTTGCTTAGAAAGCAAAATTTATCTTTCTATCTTTTCATATTTCCTTTTCAATATCTATTCAGTTTTCCCCAGTTAAAATTCAGGGTGTATTTATTTGAAATATATTTTTCCCGGAGGCGGAGCTAAGATGGTGGAGAGTAAGCAGTGACTTCTCCAAGCTCCCCAAGAATTTCGTCCTTGGGAACTCAAAAGTAAATTTGAGCGGATTTAAGAGTGACAGAACCCATTGGGAGACAGAGAGTGACAGATTCCCAGCCCAGAGAAGTGACTAATCAGGTCGGGGCAGGGAGAACGGAGCACACAGGAGTGGCACCAGCGAGGACCTGAGAGCAGAGTGCGGCAGACTGAGAAGCCCCACCCAGCAGACTCACTGAGCCGGAGGCTTCTGCAGCCCTCTCACAGCCGAGGTGAGGACCGACGGAACTGGGTAGGAGGGAACGCAGGGCGCATAGCGGGGTCA
>JAQQSU010016668.1:0-10881 GCA_028627135.1 Pseudochirops cupreus | reverse complement strand
CCACTGTTGAGAGGTTCTGCGTAATTACACATGTACAGCCTGTATTTAATTGCTTGTCCTTCCAGTGAGAGTGGGTGACGAGGGAGGAAGAGAAAGAATCTAGAATTTAAAGTTCTATAATCAAATGTTAAAAATATATATATATGTATGTATATATATATACACAATTATTATAATAATAATAATTATTATTATTAACTACATCCAACTGGGACTTAAGATACACAGGCACTGTGGTAGGGAGATCCATCCTGCCCTATCGGAAAGTCAGAGGGGTGATTGGGGAGGACATAGGAGAGAATAGATCGGGAGAGTGGTTATACAATGGGATAGCTGTTTTGGGGTGGTGGGTAGGGGAAAGATAGGGAGAAAATTTGTAACTCAAAATCTCATGGAAATGAATGATGTAAACTAAAATAAATAAAAGTTTAAAAAACTGAGAAAACATTATTTAAAATAAGGGACCAACTGTAATGAAATTTGTCCTATAAACAACAAGGAGGAGCTTTATAAGTTCCAATGCTAATATACAGATCTCCCTGTGGGTCAACACTTGATCTGGACCTTCTCTCATTTAATTTATGTATTTCCAACCACTTTAATAAGAGTCTTTAATGAAGACTTTCCAAATACATTTTATATAAAAAACAAGTCCCTGTAGATATTTCATGTTACCCCAAGAGATGATCTTGGCCACTACCTGTGTATAGGGAATAGCTACCAGAAAATTAATTAATGAATCATAGAATATTAGAGCTGACCAAAATTAAATTAAAACTAGTTTAGCCTCATTCTTTAATTGAACACATAGGGAAACTAAGGCCCACAGTCACAAAGCTAGACCAGCCTTTCTTCTTCACTCTCAGTTGTGTTTCTACTGTGAAGGACAACTTAGCTTCAGGTGACCCTGGGCCTTGAGAACTGCTATTCAAATATAAGATACTATGCATGCCTGTGCACACGTGCACACATACGTATGGGCATGTAAAATCTAAGCATATTACGTGTTATTGAAAGGTAACAATTATAATGATAAATCAGAGATTCCAGTCAAATAAGCAAAAGATTACAACTGACAACAGAAATGTAAAAATTGATTTGCCACTAGTTATTCCCTATTTATAGACAGTAAGCCAAGTTTTCAATAAGTTTAAAATGTTAAACTTCATATATTTCTTTAGTAGCATCTTCCCAATAAGTTTATATTCCCCTGGGGGTAAGTGTAGAGATTGTATTTTTGTATTGCTGCCCTTAGAGCAGGTAGGTGGTACACTGGATAGACTCATCTTCCTGAGTTAAAATCTGATCTCAGATACTTACTAGCTGTGTGATCCTGGGCAAGTCATTTCACCCTGCTTGCCTCAGTTTCCTCATCTGTAAAATGAGCTGGAGAGGGAAATGGCAAACTACTCCAGTATCATTGCTAAGAAAACCCCAAATGAGGTCACAAAGAGTCAAACACGACTGAAAAAAATTACTGAATAACAACTATTGTCCTTAATACAGTATATACCCTATACATACCTCTTGATTGATAGTAAGGTTTATTGAAAAATCAAATATACATTAATTTAGAATTTATGAATCATAGAAATTAGGGACTAAATGAATGCATTACTAACCTGTCCGGAGACATGCCACATTTGTTAGCCACCATTCTGGAACTGCAGGTAAAATTACAATTACCCTGTCTCCCTTTTGCAGACCACAGGATTCGGTAAGGACATTGGCCAGTTTTTTAGACAAAGATCCCAGCTCCTGAAAGTTCCATTTCACTTCCTCTCCATTACCATTTACCCACCAGAAGGCTGGATTTGATGGCTTTTTTCCAATCTGGTAGAAACAAAAGATCATATATATTTTTTAAATTAAATGTTTTGTTCAAAATTTAATGTTAGTTAACTAATTAACAGTATAAAAATTAAATTTGTTTGATGATTTCTTTCACTGAAATTCATTTCAGTGTATGAAATTATCATAAGACTTTTTCAGCCCTTTCAAGGACTCTGTCCATTCAATCTCATTCACTTATTGTTCATGTGACTCATAGTTAATGGGTACTCCACTATAGGTCTGCTTTTTTGACTTCACATTATTTTTAAAAAGTCCTTCTAGATTTATCTCCATTTCTCATACTTGTTCATCTTAACTGCAATATAATAATCACATATGTAAATCTATCACAATTTATTTAACTATTCTCCTATTATTACCTATTATTCTCTCTAGGTGGGAGCCAGGGCAATTTCATATAATTCACCTATGAAAATCTTTGAACAGATGGCCATTTGGGGGAGGATTTAAAAAAAAAATAATACTGCCAGAGTATATTCTCAGTGATGGGAAGTATGACCATTTTCATTTAACTTTTTATTGTGCACTGATTGTCCTTCAAAAATTTTCTACAAGTTTAAAATTCAACCAACAATGAATTAACGTACTTGTTCCTCCACAACCTCACCAGTACTGGGTTTCGTTTCTTTTCTTCTTGAGGCAGTTGGGGTTAAGTGACTTGCCCAGGGTCACACAGCTAGTAAGTGCCTCCATCAGGTCCTCCCAACTTCAAGCTGGGGCTCTATCCACTTCTTCACTTCTCTGCCCCTCCAACACTAGTTTCATTGCTCTTGATAATTTGCCAATTTGATGGGTGGGAAGTAATACATTAAAGTTGTTTCAATTTTTGTCTCTTTGATGACAAGCATTTTTAATTAATTATTTGCAATTTTTGTCTCCTCTTATGAAAATTATGTAATCAAATTTTGAAAGACTCATTGCAATGTGATTACAAAAATGATGAATCATGCTACTGACCTCTTGACAAAGATCATTAACTCAAAGTACAGAATAAGATGTACATTTTTGAACATGGTCAACATTAGAATTTGTTTTGACTGACTGAATTTCTGATACAAGGATCTTATTTCTATATCCTTCAATTAAGGGGAAGCAGGGAGAACTGAGAGAGAAAGGAGGGTTAGTTATGGGGTTACCAAAATGAAAAAAAAAGTTTAAAAAAGATTGACATTTAGACCTTTTAAAAATGCATAGAAGAGAACAGAATGAAGACCAATAGGAAACACATAGAAGCAGGGCAGCTTTGAAACTAACATGTTAAATTGATTATTGGATTAACAAGAATGACCAGCTGTTCATAGCACATATTTGCAGTTATATGCAAAAAACAAAAAGAAAATTATCTGTTCATATCCTTAGACTATATATATATCCTTGTGATTTTTATCATTCTTATTTTAAATGGTAAATTTTTATTTGTCATATTTGCCATAAGCACTTTTTCTCAATCTATTTTTCTTTTTATTTCAATTCTATCGGTTTTGCTATATGGAGAGACTTTATTTTTAGTGCAGTCATCCACATCTATCTTGCCTCCAAAAATCCTTCTGTTAAATGGACAGAAAAAAATTAATCTTTCCTCAATTGTAATCAATATTTCATCTCATTTTCTTCCATCCAAATTATTATGCACTTGAAGGTTATTCTATTTCAATTTACTTAAATGAATATCCAAACAAGAAACTGCAGGGTTTGGAATATTCTTTGACTTATAAGAAAATCTTCATCTTTGAGTTCAAATATCCATAACAATCATCTCTCCTGGCCTCCTGAATCTTCCATTCCCTGTTGTTTCTTGCCTGTTGCCTGTTCTCTTCTTTCTCATAAAGTCCAAACTTTGTTTTTTCCCTACTTCTGAAGCTATCCCTTCACTTCAACCATTCTTGATGGTTAGGGAAAGCATCTATTTTATAGCCACCAAGTTTCTTCTTCCTAGAAACACAAAGAGCAAAATCTACCTCAAATTCCACTTCTTCCTGATCAAGAAATAGAACGTAGAAGCACACCTGGCTTTACTCATACCGCCCCCACAAAAAAAACCAAAAATGATCTCAAGGAAGTGAAATAGTCTGTAATTTTTGTCCCCTCTGGAAAAACATTATGTAGATGGGTTTCTACTTTCACAAAACTGAAGGAACATAAAAATTATATTCAAATTTTGAAAAATGGAAACCTAAAAAAGAAAAAAAGAAACAAAAAAAATTGGAAATCTACTGCTAGAGTTTACAGAAATACTTGTAGTGACTCCTCTAGAATACTCTCTTCCCCAAACTCTCATTTACAGGGTCCCCTGAGAGACAAGTAGCTAAATTCAAGTTATTCTTTGGGTCTCTTATCCTAAAACTATAGCTGGTGAGCCCCCATCAATGTGCTTACCTTTTGATTCGGCCAAAAGACAATTAGTTCAAAGCAAAGTAATTTACCATCAAAGCAAAGGCATTTATTGTTAACAGCAAAACATCTTCCCCCATAAAACTGAGGCATACATTCATATGACTATACCCAAAGTTAGTGGAAAGAGGAACAATAAAAGTTCACAAGGGGAGAGACACACGCGGAGTACACACATGGTCAAGGCACCTTACACCTTTAGCGCTAGACAAGTCTCCAATGTCTCCTCATGATGTATTCACCCTGCTTCTCTTGTGGCTCAGCATTTCTGCTGAACTCAGTTGATCAGGTTTCCCTGATGAACTTCTTTAACCCTCTTTCCCTACAGCACACTGCATGTTTTTTGTAAAGCTAGGGATATACTGAATTTGAAGATAATAAATTGGCACAGGGATGTATATGATAATGTTTAAAGGAGAATGGTTTTTTTTCAACATTTTTTCTTTTTTTTACATTAAATTGATTTTTTTCTTTACTTTTAGTTTACAAGATTCAATTCCACAATCCCTTGAGTTTCAAATTTTCTCCCCTCTGTCTCCCCACCAAGGAGAATGTTTCTAATACAATGGAACCTAACAGGAAAAAAAAACCATTATAACTCTTTTCTCCTTTTTCATAAAACCAGACTTCTCAAAGCCCTTTCTGATAGAATAGTGAGATTATTCTAGTAATGTTTTTATGGGCTATATTCAGAGCCATGAATAGTAAACTAGTGGCTATAAAGAACTCTGTAAGGATAGAGACTGGACCTGTGATTTCATTCTCATTAGAAACTCCTCCTATCAATACAAGTCAATACCATTTCTGAAACTTGGAGTGTTAGGGAGTTGCCCAGAGCACTGAAAGGGTAAGTAATGACCAGAGTAACACATTCAGTGTGTGTCAGAGTCAGAACTTGACTTCTTGGCTTTGAGGCTCACTGTGCCAAGCTGCCTCTTGATAGGACAACCAAATCATTTTGTTGTAAAGGAATTGAATGCAGTGGATAAATTACTGGAAGTCTCATTCCCTACCCAGAGATGAAACAGAACCCATCCTCAGTGAATTAACTTTCTTCTTCACCTTCTCCTGGATCTTTGGGGGACTTTTTTTTGTTAGAGGGGGTGATTTGGGAATTTGCATTTTACCAGTGGTTAGGATGTTTGAAGTGGGAATAGCTGAGGAACACAAAAGTAATTGTGACTTGATGGCAGCTAGGTGGAGAAGTGGATAGAGCACTGCACCTGGAGTCCGGAAGACTCATCTTCCCAAGTTCAAATATGGCCTGAGACACTTACTAGCTATGTGACCCTGGGCAAGTTACTTAACCCCTTTTGCCTCAGTTTCCTCATCTGTAAAATGAACTAGAGAGGGAAAAGGCAAACCATTCCAGTATCTTTGTCAAGAAAAATCCCAAATGGGGTCATGAAGAATCAGATATGACTGAAAAATAAATGAACAACAAAAGCAGTACAAAATGAGGGGAAATAACTTATGTTCAGTTCTTTGCTTGAAAGAAGAACATATGATAAAGTACAGCTTTGGCATTTGTTATAGAGGATTATTTCCTATACAGCTGATTATAACTTTTTTGGGAGAGGGGAGGGAGTCCAGACTCGTGACAATTATTTCACAAACAACTGCTCTGTAATATACAGTCTTAGAGAATTGCCTAGAACATTAAGAGGTTAAGCGACTTGTCTAGGGACACATTGCCAATTATATTTCAGAAGGGTGAAAATGAACCCAGATCATCCTAACTCTAAGACAAGTTTTCTATCCATTATGCAATGGAGTTTTTCTAATAATAATGCTTGATATTTATAGTGCTTTTTAAAGTTTGCAAAGCACTTTATATACCTGATCTCATCTGATTAAACCTGGGAGGTAGCCGCCCTGTTATTATTATCCTTATTTTACTGAGGCTTAGAGAGTTTGGGTGATTTGCACACAGTTGTATAATTAGTAAGTCTCCAAGGTAGGTAAACCCAGGTCTTTCCTAGACAAAGCTTTAGTGCCACTTGTTCTGTGAAGCCTTCCTGGACTACTCGAACCTCTTGATTTTGCCCTTTTCTCAGATTCTATTGTACCATACAATTTAATATTTTGCTAAGTCTTCTCTTTTCCTCGTATTGTTTCATATGCCTTAGTCTTATCTTCTCAACTAGATTATCAGTCTATTGAAGGCATGAAACATGCCTTATACTTCCCTTATATTTCCCAATTTAGCCAAGTGGGGGTGGCTAAGTGGCACAGTGAAAAGAGCACCAGCCCTGGAGTCAAGAGGACCTGAGTTCAAATCCAGCCTCAGACACTTAACACTTACTAGCCATGTGACCTTGGGCAAGTCACTTAACTCCAATTGCTCTGCCCTCCCCCTCCAAAAAGACAAAAGAAAACCAATTTAGCCAAGTTGTGTGCAAATGACACTCAACGAATACTTGTTTGGATTGTTAATACTTAGCATCCAAATTGCCTAGCCTATCAGTATCTATTTTCACATGAAACAATATCAGAAGTAGAGATTTAGGAAATTCACACAAGAGCCATTTTACCATAATTATTCACATCCTTCCCTCCATCCCAGGGATCCCATACCTTCTCCATCTCAGCCCAATGATCCAGAACATCTTCGGCAAAGTTGAAATACTCTGGTACCTCCATTTTGAAATTTTGTTTAACAGATTCATAGTCCGAAAAGTTCTGAGGGGCTAGTACTCTGTAATCTTTGTGGAATGCTCTCACAGATACCTTTGGGATCCTCGGCAATTGGAAGCACCATATTCTAAGCAAAATATTCATGGTGACAAGAAATGGTATCAGTCCAACTGGGTGATTTGTATTCAGGATGTCTCTGCTGAGGAATCTGAATCTATCTATCTGAAAAGACAAACAATGCAATCCACATTCACTGCTATCCTGAGGACAGTCGGATTCCAGAAGTAGCTGCTACTGATCTGATGAATGGCTGGAGAAGGAAATGGCAAACCACTCCAGTATCTTTGCCAAGAAAACTCCAAATGGTGTCAATTGGACACGCTGAAGTGACTCAACAAAAACCTTCTGCCATAGGTTTTACTCTCACTGTGAAAAAAGATCTGAGACTAGCTATCATATAATCATGGTAGCTTTCCCATGTGGATTTCAAAAACAGTTTACCAATGTTAATGAAAACTTTCAATGATAGATAACTTACAAATAAAGAAACTGAGAACAGCCCAATATATAATTATGATTGTTATTTTAAGTATTTATAAGTAGCCTACAAATGATGTTAGAGATTTTATAGTTTCATAAGCACCATAGTAAGAATATATCTCCAGGTTTTCACACTCAGATTAGTAACCTATGCTACTTTCCCGGCCAGGCTTGGGCATGTTCTGAGAGTTAATAATGATAGAGCTGTGAAACTATACTTAAATTCTTAAGAACTTTACAGGAAAATCCCCAAAGGAGGATTAGGTCCCTAATAGTTCAGGGAGAGGGTAGAAATTATTTGTCACTACCTTTGACCCAGAAATACTACTATATACCAAAGAAATCATAAAAAAAAAAGGAGAGGGGAAGGGACCTACATGTACAAAAATATTTAAAACAGCTCTTCTTGTGGTCACAAAGAATTAGAAATTGAGGGGATGCCTATCAATTGGGGGACAGATAAGTTGTGATATAGAATCATATAAGAAATGACAAGCAGATGGACTTCAGAAAAATCTGGGAAGACTTACATAACTGATGCAAAGTGAAGTAAACAGAGCCAGGAGAACATTGTACACAGTATCAGCAACACTGTGTGACAATCAACTATGAATGACTCAGATCTTCTCAGCAATATGATGATCCAAGACAATTCCAAAGGAATCATGATGGAACATGCTATCCATGTCCAGAGAAAGAACTGGTGGAGTTGGAATACAGATCGAAGCGTAGTATTTTTACTTTATTTTTTTTTTGGTTTTTTCTTCTTTTGGCTTGTTTCTTCTTTCACAGCATGATTGATATGGAAATATGTTTTACATGATTGCATATGTATAACCTATATTAAACTGCTTACTGTCTTAGGGAGGAAAAAAGGGAAGGAAGGGGAAAATCTGGGACTCAAAATTTTTTAAAAAGAGAACGTTTGAAACTGTCTTTACATGTAATTAGAAAGAAATAAAACACTATTTAGAAAGAAAAAAGGAAATTATTTGTCACTTATTTTGCCTAAGTTGTAACTGTAACCCTGAAAAAAGGAATTTTGAGCACTCTGAGAGACTAGATTGGCAAGACTACTAATAGTAACCATAAAAATATAATCACAAGCATTTATATAGTGTTTTAAGGTTTGCAAAGTGTTCTGTGTATGTTGTTTCATTTGATCCTCACAGTTCTGTGACATAAGTACTAATTAACAATGTCAGTTCATGTTTACATAGGATGTTTAGATTAATGAAGCAGTTTTTATACAACCATGGAGAGCCAGGTATCACAGAAGACAGGGCACCTTGCCTAAACCTAGGTCAGGAAGACCTAGTTCAAATCTGGTCTCAGACACTTACTAACTGTGTGACCTTTGGCAAGTCACTTAACCCCATCTGCCTCAGTTTCCTCATCTATAAAATGGGCTGGAGAAGGAACTGGCAAACCACTGAAGTATCTGTGCCAAGAAAACCCCAAATGAAGTCATGAAGAATCAGACATGACTGAAATAACTAAACAACAACAACAAATTTCACACAACCACTCTATATGACATTGAATCTTGTATTTGCCAATGTTAAAAAAAAAACCATGCAACTGGCTTTATAAAATCCAGCTAATTAACATGTCACTTGATTTCTCACTATAATAAATGTTTGGATATCATAGAAACAGTATGGTAGAATGAAAATAGCACCAACTCTGGAATAAGAGGACCCGGATTCAAATCCTGCCTCCAAGATTTTACCACCTGTACAAGTACCAAGGTATTTAAATCCCTGGGTCTCAATTTCCTCATCTATAAAATGGAGAGGTTGCACCAGATAGTTCCAGCCTTGATCTATAATTGTGTGGGGAAAACGAAGTTTGTGACAGAAGATCAAAGTTCTAATCTTGTTTTCTTTACTGATTTTCTGAGTGGTGTGATAAATCAATAAGCCATGGGTTTTCCCAGGTAAAATGAAGGTGATAATAATAACAGTACCTACCAGTTATTTAGCACTTAAAGGTTTGCGAAGGGATTTCCATGTGTTAACTAATTTGATCCTAACAACAAAGGAGGTAGGTGCTGGTAATCTCCATTTTACAGATGAGGAAACTAAGGTAAACAGAAGTTAGGGACTCTCTGCTAGAGAGTATCTGAGGCATGTTGCTGCCTACTTGCAGCACACTGCCTACTTGCAGCACCCCAGACTACTTGATTGCTACCTCCCTGCAGCAACCCTTGTTGCTGTCTCCGTCGGGGAGCCAGCTATCTCCCCACAGCAACTGGACCACCTTGCTTACCTTGCCAGGCTTGGGACGTCTCCGGCTGCAGTCACTGCCCGCAGTCACTGCGTCTTACCCTAGACAGACCACCCACACAGACTCTGGATCACTTCACAGCAGCAAGCCTTTATTGTAGCGGATTACATCTTGTACGTACTGTTCTCTCTCCTCTTTCCACCTCATCTCTCCTCCTTTGTCTCTCTCATCCCCCCTCGTCTCTCCCTCCTGCCCCCGACCTTAGCCTTTTATAGGAGTAGCTATCACATGCCCCAGCAACAAGCCTCATCCTATCAGAGAGGAGACACGTCCAGTTGGATGGTGCATACTCAATACAAGCCATTATCACGGGGAATGTTCCGTACCCAGATAAGAGACTGCAGAATACACTCCCGGGAATCTCAGAGCCGGAAGCCTCAAGGCCAGGGGCCCTTTTTACCCTCTTAGGACTCGGCAGCCGCTGTAAGGCAGTAACAGAGGCAGGATGCTAACCTGGATCTTCATGGCTCCAAGTCCTTCTTTCTGTGAAAAAATAGAAGTTAATAATTATATCTGATTTTTATCATATTGGTTTTATAATGTAATTGATTTTATGCTGTATTGATTTTTATAGTGGTTAGCATCTGCTTGAAATCACTCCACTTGAAAAGGCAGTCTTTCCTAGGCAGAACTGGTATAAAAATGTGGTTGAAAGGGAGTGTAGCTATAATTTATGCAATTAGTCCCTGGGACATGTTTGCTGACCAGTTTAAGCTAGGATTTCTCTTTGTTCTCAGTAAACACCAACTTGCTTACCTTATGCTGGAGTCCTTCCAAGTCATTGGGGTGGTTTGATCTCCCCCAAGGGGACCCCTAAGTGTGTGGTTCTGATTTTCTAGCCAAGATTACAAGAGGCCATCAAGGCTCATAAAACAATAAATATTCCCTAATTGACAGAAGTATGATCAGCCTCATCTGAAAGTCAATCCACTTTCCCCAGCAGTAGCCACTCACAAGATCTAAGACCCCCCTTCTGTAACGATACTGGGATTTGAAGATCTTCCACGCCCCTTGAGCTTGCTGATGTAGCAGGAAGGGGTGGAGCAAGAGAACGCCGGAACCAAGCTAGTCTCCGTGCGGTGCTGACTGGAAGCGGCGGCAGAGGCAGTGGCTGCGGTTGCGAACTCCTTTTGCTTTGAGCAGGGCAGAATCTCTGCTAAGGACTCCTGC
>JAQQSU010016667.1:0-10881 GCA_028627135.1 Pseudochirops cupreus | reverse complement strand
TTTTCAAATTGAATTTTTCAGTGGAAAGGCCAGAAAATGTTTGCTTGGAAAATGATACAACAAAATTTGTAAGGCCTTTGAATCTGTCATCAAAAGAAAATCTAATTGATGTATTATGTTTTTAAATAATAGAGAAATGGATGGATTTGAAATAATATTTGTCTTTTAAATATAATAATGATACTAATGATTCTGATGATAACTTCTACTCTAAAGTAAATGGTGATTTATCATGTTCATAAGACATCCATGTGTGCTTCTTTGGCATTGATGGGAATGGTATAAAATGAATGATTGTTGATTATTTAATGTTTTTATTGTGGCAAATTGAAGTCCAGTCATTCTTATGACTATGATAATACAATAGACGAAAGTTTCTGAAGTCAAGTCATACATAAATGTGTGTATGTATGTGTACATATGTGCATATGTGTGTGTTTGTGTGTATATATGTGTATGTGTGTGTGAATTTGTGTGTCTGTGTTTTTTTCATTTTAATGGACATGATTTTATGAAGTAAAAAAGTAGAAACTGCCCTTGAGGTGTATCAAGCGTCCTTTCTTATGACTTACTGGCCAAAAAAGCAGTATGTGGGATGGCAATGACAACAGCTGGCCTATAAAAAAAATGATGGGTAGCAGCTGTGATGAGAATAAAACAAAGAATAAGATGATGCTAAATGTACATTTATTAATTTCTTTGTTAAGGGTAGTTTAAAACTAACATTATTATGATTTTACAATTACATATCTATAGTGCCTCAAGTGGAATGGCCATGGTTTCTAAATCCACTCAAAATAGAGTATATAATAAGGATATGTTTATATAGAATATAAAAAATTACATAGAATGTTATTTTTAAAGACATATTTCCACCTCAATTCTATAATCACAAAAACAAACCCACTTTTGTCATACCTTAATGTCTTTTCAAATATAAATTTCTTACCTACAATGAACAAGGATACCAAGGACAGATGGTGCATTGTACATATTCTTGACCTTAAAACAGTTAAATAAGGGTCTTTAATGACTTTACAAGATGCAATCTTTACATTCTTCCTTTGTTTTTGACTTTGTTTGTGGAATTTTGTCCTCTCCTCTTCCTTTCTTTCCCCTCTACTTCTTCTATTTTCCCTTTAGGAGGATAGAAATAGTTTAGTTTACATATAATATTTGTTCTGCCACATCCTATTTGTGTTACTTTAGGCAAGGTATTTTATTCTAATGGGTTTCAGTAAGAACCCCTAAAAAGAAGGTGTTTAACCTGGTAGTCTCCAAGTTTTCTTCCATCTCTAAATTTATCAACATATGGTTGTATTTATTGCTTCTTAAAAATAAGTTATTCAAACTGTTAAGGAGGGGAAAATGAAATTAGAGTCAGCAAAAGACAGATTAAGAAAGAGAAGCAAGTATATTTCACTGAATATTTCACTCTGTGAACCCCAAAGAGAAAGTACATGTTGGTAATTTGAGAAATGTTGACAGGCAAAGTGAAAAATATCTTTTTTTAGAAGCAGGGGTGTATGGGGAAAGAAGGGAGGGTATTGTTAAAATAGTGGCCATATGTGGAAACATAATTTGAAGTTCATTAGCACTTTAAAGGCATATTTATTTATTATATTTTATGTGGTTGTACAGGATGCATACTTGCTATTTAATGGAGATATGTGAATGCTATGACCACCAAAAATGGCATCACCTACAGGGAAAATGCTAAGGATTTTTTTTTCCTGGAAAACAGGAGAACTGGTGCATGTGTGGACAGACTGAGTTGATCTACTATATCTTTTGGAGCAGCCTTCTTACATTGGCTGTGTAGCCTGAAGTGTCTGAACTTAAAAAAAAAAGTTACCAAAACAGAATTGCTTTTTTTCCCTACATTCCTAATAGGGGTGACTTTGGGGACCCAATCAGCTAATTCCAGTTGGGAAATGTTGTTATTTCCTCCTCTTCCTCCCCTTATTCTCCCTTCTTCCTCTTCCCCTCACTCTTCTTTCCCCCTAGCCACATGGGGAGTTATACCCTTACATGTAGATGCTCTTTACAAAGTAATATAAATGTTGATTGCTTATACTTGTAATAGTAATGGAATCTGAAGATCCCCTTGTATTGGCAAGCTAACAGGTACTTAGCACTTAGTTTCAAGTTCATAATTGTGTCAAGTATTAAGATCTAGAACTTGTGAATTCCCACAGTGGGATGAACTTGCTGACATGGCAGGAAGGGGTGGGGTATGGAGGAGCTTATACCATATGTAAGGAGAGGCCCATGCAGGAGAGGAAAGATATTTTTGAGAACAGAACTTGTGGTGGCAGAACTTCTTCTGAGAATCAGCCAGAACTTCTTCTGAGGACTTCTGCTGAGAACTGCTGGGAACAAGAACTGCTAGGAGGCAGAACTTCTGGGAACAAGCATTGCAGAGGCAGAGCAGCTACTGCTGGAGAGAAAGAGAGGGAGAACTGTCATCAACAAGAGTTGCTTGGAGAGAAAGAAAACTGCCAGGAACCCAAGGACTTCTGAGGGCCAGCCTAAGCTGCTGCAGACTTCTGAGGGCCAGCTGGAGCTGCTGAGAAATGAGGAGGCATGACTGTGGTGCTGGTACTTTGTCTGTTTTGGGTCTATGTCGATTCCACAGGCAGAAAGTGAATTGAAGAGGATGGTGGCAATGTGTGTTAATGTTATTGTGGCTTTGTTGAGTTTTGTCTCCCCAGAAACAGAAACTGTGGGGGACTCAACATTGTGAGCTTCAATATGGAGCAGGAACTGCATGGAGAGCTGGGCAAGAAACTGGGAGCTCTCTGCCTTTGATCTCAGGCGGCAGTTGGTTAGATTTGGGCAGGAGCTGTTACTATGGAAGAGGAAACATTGAAGCTGAGAGCCTGCCTTGACTCAAGATGAAAATACTTCTCCTTGGATATTTAATGCTGACAGATGAGACTGTAATTTAGTCATGACTAGCAGTGGATGGCATTTGTACTTTCCACTACCCCTTAAGAGAGTACTTAGTAGTGACTGATGATATTGTAACTTTACTGTGATTTAGGGGTGGAGCTTTTTGACCTTTGTACTTTGTGATTGACTAAATGACTGTACTTTGTTTAAAACTATGTGATCACTTTGTTGAAAACTATGTGGCCATTTTAGTGATAAGTTGTTGTACCATAATATTGTGAGTGCAATACTTTGATTTCTGTGAATGTTTTGCCTTAAATTTTTACTGAATAAATAGAGAGTTCACTACACTGTGTAATCAGAGCTTGAAAGCAGTTCACAGCAGCAGTCCTCTGGAAAGCTGCTCATGCTTGGTTTTACAATACTTCACAAGGTACCCTAGGCTGTGGGGACTAGATTATTTTTTTCTTCTCAATTTATTTATTTTATCATTGTTTCAAAAAAAACCTGGGACAATTAATCTTTTGTCTCATACAGCTTAAAAAGGCCAAGGTCTCCCACTGGACCAATGCCATCTCCAGTTGTCTTGATCTCTATATTGGCACTGGACCCAGATGGCTCTGGCAGAGAGAGTGAGACTGGTGAATTTACACAGCCCTGCCTCATTTAAATCCAATTCACTTGCAAGTCATGACATCACCTTCCTGATGTTATTGGTTCTCTTCAAGAATTAAAGACAAGTGACAACAACTTTAATATGTAATTCTTAAAGTATTTTAACTCAAGGACTGCATGAAATTAAAACCCTGACAGGGAAAATCCTGGTAGGGAGAGAGTGCTAAAAATGAAGAATATAACATATCTGATTGTGGAACAGTAGGACCAAAATTAATATGTAACACATATAAACTCTACTTTTCTACTTTATTTCTGCCTGCTATTTTCAGAGGATAAGATATGCTATCTACAATGATGGAAAATCTTGAGAGAGAATAGCAGAGAATTAACTTGAGGCACGTTTATAGATAACACAATGTAGTACATGTTTTGATGCCATTGTCACAATTACATTACCTGGTCAAAAATCCCCTGCAAGTAACTTCTGCATTTCTCTGAAAGTTGTAGGAGAAACTGAGGGTTACCCCCACTCTTATTTGGGTTTGGCACTCTTTTACTATAATAGCTAATGAATCTCCAGTTATGTGCTTTCCCAAGTGATTATCAATTCATATCAATTGCCCAAGCAGTCTTCATAAGATTTTAGAAAAGGGTATTTTCTAAGGTGTAAAAAAGGAACATTTGATTAAACAAATGACATCACCCTAAACCAGAGGATTTTATCCTATAAGTTCAGAGTTTAGGGGAAGTCAACTTAAGCTTAGGGAGGAACTGTGCCAAAGGAATAACCACAGCTCATTAAAATTCTTTTTTTACTAAACATGCATTTCTTTTCCTGAAGTCATTATACATATCCCCATAGTTATGGTGTATCATTTTACTTGCCTCCTTGGAAAGTCTTGAAGATATTTTTCCTCTGGGTATATAATTTGTCCTTGGCCACCAATGTAGATAGAGACTGGCATCAGCTATTGCTGTTTTGAGGATACTGCAAATAAGCTTATGAATGGTATAAATTCCTGACTCTTCAAATTTCATTAAGTACTCCTTTGATTTTGAGAATGAGGAAAGAAAATGAGGCTCTCCTCTCCCTCCCTGAAAGCAATTCTCTTTCAGGGGATTTTTGTGTGTTTATTTACAATTTAATTACAAAAGCTATGAGAAATGTTAGAAAACAGGGTCTGGCTAGGTGGGAATTGCTAATTACTTGAGAAAAGTTTCAGTGCAAACATAGATTTTAATTCAGGGTGACCTTGAATTCACCATCACTAAATTAAATCTGAGAAATTAAAATTCAAAACAAATAAGTAAATGAACAAAACCAGAAACCTATATATCAAACCTTCTCATGTTGTAATTGGCTTTGTTGAATACCTCAAATATTTTTAAATTAATTAATTAGTATAATACCCTTTTTTGGAATACTGTTATGAGTACAACATAATTTCTTGACTAATTAGAAACAGAAAATTTTATTGCAAATAATAGAATAGTACTTATGGTTTCTTGATGTCTTTCAGGTGGGTACCCTCCCTATAACACAGATTGTAAAATCCATGCCTCCTCCCTCCCCCCTTATTTTTTTGAATAGTTCATTTTTTTTCTTTATTTTTACTTTGCTTTTGTTTTAATTCCATGGAATATTAGTCAATATATATTTATTAAGCGCGCAGTCTATTCCAGATATTGTACCGGAAGCCTTCATTCCTAAGTTTTTGTTTCTGTTTTCTGTTTTTTGTTTTTTCCATGTGAAGTAGTCATAATATGGCAGCACCTGGAAACATACTGGGCACATGACATTGAGCATTTCATTTTCCATTTCCCCTGAAACACTATTAATACTCTAAATTGTCAGCAAATATCAGTCTGCATTGGTAAAGGTCATTTCCTCACTAGGAATTATCTGTATCAGTGAAATCACAAGCCTTGTCTAAAAAGTGAGACACCAGGTTTATCTATTACCTCTAACTTGCTAAATCACCAGCAAACTTCATCCTGTGGACATAATAATGTAGATGTTTTAATCAAAGTTTTGGATATTTCAGGTTGCTTGTATTCAAATCTTTGTGGTAATTATAGAATTGCTCTTTTGGTTATTCTTATTATACTTTAAATCAGTCTGTCTTCACCTATTTATCCTAATCGATCACATTCATACTTAGTTACAATGAAAAAAAAGTTGATATTGTATTCAAATATCACGTTAAAAAATCCTATATTTGATTAGCACCTACTTTGTTTCTAGTTCATTCAGAAGTTTTTCTAAAAATAATATGCTACATATAGTCCTATATTCTATGTTCCTTATTTTGTTGTGATACATGAATAATAGAAATATCATTGATTTAAAAGGTATATAAATCAAAATGACTTTTGGGATAAAGTTTCAAATTGTTTTCCAAATCAATTTATACCTCCATCAACAGGTCATTAGTGTGTCTAGTCTCCCCTAATCCCTTGAAAAATTGCTATTTTCCTCTTTTCTTGTGTTTTCAAATCTGTTAAGAGATAGATCAAGCCTTGTAGTTGTTTTGATTTGTTTTTTTCTTATTGTGACGGACTTAGAGCATTATCTTTTTCATAGCTTTCAATTTCTCATTTGAGACCTACCTATTCATATTTTTATTTTATACACACACACATACAACACATATACACTTATGGACATGTGTACATAGTATCATATTTTTTCAGATGAATTTATTATGCTAATTTTCCCAAAAGAGCCATTTATTTTCTGATTCCAGCAACATAGAGAAATATGGAATAGAAAATTACACTATTAGATTGATTCAGACCTTTTAGATGACCAGCACTGAAGAATAAAGTTCCAAGAAGTCTTTAGTGGAATATTACAAATTTTCAAAGTGAACCTATGCTGTTTAATAATTTTTATCAACAAATTGGATAAAAACATATATGGCATTTTAATCAAATTTTCAGATGACACTCAACTAGGTGTGAGTGCTAATACAGTGGATGACAGGGAGAAAAAGGATATTGACAGACTACAGCATTGAGCTAAATCTAGTATGATGGACTTCAAGTCTTATGCTTGATTACAAAAAAAACAAAAAATAAGCTTCTCAAGTAGAAGATGATGCTACCTGAAATGGACATACAGCTTTTATACTGAAAAAAAGATTCTGAGGTTTTACATAAAAATACAAAGTCTGTAGTTTTCTGTGGTAGCCAAAACAAACAAAACTGAACCAAAACACAATAATACAATCTTGGAATAAATTAACATAGGCATAGCTTCTAGAAATAAAAACATAATTCTACTGCACTGTACCTTTATCAGATTTCCATCCTAAATGTTTTGTTCAGTTCTCCACACCACTGTTAAAGGATATTGATAAGTTTGAGAATATCCAGAGAAATAAAACCAAGATGGAAAAATGACCTGAAACTATAACAAAGAAAGATGCATTGAACTAATTGGTCATGCTTAGCATGAAGGAAAGATGATTCAACTGACACACAGACCTTTCTTTAAAGTTTTAAAGTCCTGTCATTTTGGAGGAGGGGTTAGTATTACTCCGTTTAGACATTACTAAGAGAACAATCTGAGCTTTTTAGGAGGATAAACTTCTTAACAATTAGAATTGTCCCAAATTGGAATTGGCTAACATGAGAGATATTTTTTTTCCCCTGTCTTTGAAGATCTGTAAAAATAAGACAAATGTTTTTTGTTTTTTGGGGAGAGGGGGATACCCTTTTTAAAGATAAACTTCAGTAGATGAACTTTAAGGTACTTTCCAGCCTTCAAATTCTGTGATTAATCAAACTGTACATTTTTAAAAGTTTTTTTTGGCTTTTTGGAGGGCAATTAGGGTTAAGTGACTTGCCCAAGGTCACATGGCTAGATTTTTGTGTTAAGTGTCTGAGGCCAGATTTGAACTCAGGTCCTCCTGACTCCAGGGCTGGTGCTCTATTCACTGCACCACCTAGCCACCCCTCTGTACATTTTTTCTATCATGATCATCTTCAGACTCATTCTAGTTTTCTCAACGATTTTCAATCAAAAATAAAACCCTTGCTCAATTCTCTCCCAAACATTATGGGAAACAATTTAGACCTATACTTTAAAAAGACAATAAATATGTCTCCCTCCTTTGTTCCAGAAATCCTATTACTTAATGTACCCCAATGCAATCAAATACAACAGAAATTTCATATATATATATATACCAAGGTATTTACAGTAGTATTCCCTTATAGGATCTTGGTAGCTCAGTGGATAGAGTGTGGAGCCTGGAGTCAGAAAGATTCATATTCTTGACTGCAAATCCAGAAAGATCCATATCCTTGATTGCAAATCCGGTCTCAGAAACTTACTAGCTTTGTGACACTAGAAAAGTCACTTAACTCTGTTTGCCTCAGTTCCCTCATCTATAAGACAAGTTGGAGAAGGATATGACATCCACTCTAGCACTTTGGCAAGAAAACCCTAAATAGGGTCACAAAGAGTAAGATATGGCTGAAATGACTGAATAATAAGGATATTCACAGCAGCACTTTTCGTGTTGGCATGGATTTAACAACAAGATAGACATAATTTATTGTTCTTGCACACATTGTGATACATGAAAATAAAGGAATATTATTATATCATAAGAAAAATATGTAAATTCAGGGAAGCATGGGAGGAGTTATTGAATAGTAAAGCTAAGAAAATAAAATACAGAATTTCTAGACAATGAATACAAATCAAAAGGAATGTGGAAATGAACTACTCTCCATCATTGGAGAAGTCAAGGGGGGGAGGATTCTATGAAGTAGAGCACTGAATATGCTACTAGAGTCAGTTGAAGCAAAGTAGTTGTTTTAGGGACTATGAAAGTTTCTTTTCTGTTTTTATTTTATTTTTCTTATAAGGAATTATAATTATCTCTGCGTAGAGAAGAGGGAGTTGTATTTTAAAAAATCAAAATCGTTATAAAACCAAATGATAAATACATAATTAAAAATAAAATCTCTACATATTATCTAGATTCTTTGCTTTGTCAACTTTTGAAAGGACTACATTCTAATACAACATAACATCCTTTAAAAACATTTAATCTCTCCCTCTTCATTATATCCTTCTCTGCCTTAAAAGAAAGGTTCCCCCTCAATTGAGAATCCGTGTTTCATACTGCCATACCTAATTTACAGTATCCCTTTTATGAATGAGAAGACTCTCCAATTTTCATTGTCTTCCTCCAAAGTTCTCTTTCTTCTGGCTTGAGCCCCTGCCTTTCCACTAAAATTGCTTTGAATATTTTCATCAATGCCATCCTACTAGCCAGTATTGCCTCCTGATTCTTTAATTCTAATTAATTAGATAAAAAAATTATCCCCCTCATCTCAAAATTTTCTCCCTTGAATGCCATGATGCTATATCTTGCTTATCTTGCAGACTTTCTCATAATCTTCTTTTCTACATTTCTATATTTCTTCATTCTTCTCTGTGTCACTCAAGAATGAGCTTTTCCATGTCTTATCTTCCCAAGAAATCTCATCTATTTTAACTCTCATGTACGTTCAAATCACTATAAAATCTGTGTATTTGGCTCTTTCCTTGCACTGAAGTGCTAGTTCAATCTTTCCAGGTTTCTTTTTATGGCAGATTGCAGTTCCTTTATTTATTTATTCATTCATTCAAAGTTTAATGATATTTTATTTTCCCCAGTCACATGTAAAAAATTAGCATTAATTTTCATAAGATTTTGAGGTCCAAATTTTTCTCCCCTAATCCTTCAACTTTTCTGAAAATGATAGCCAGTTTGATAGAGTTTCTTCATGTGCTATCATGTCAAAATATTTCCATATCAGTCAAAGCTGTGAAAGATAAAAAAACAGAACAAACGGAAAAAAAATAAATTGAAAAAAATACCCTTCAATCTGCATTCAAGAGTCCATCAGTTCTTTATCTAGATATGGATAGCATTTTCCTTCATGAGTCCTTTGTGCTTATCTTAGATCACTGCGTTGTTGAAAAGAGCTGAGTCATTCATAGTTGATCATCACAGAATGTTGCTGATACTGGGTACAATGTTTTCCAGGTTCTGCTCATTTCACTTTGCATCAGTTCATACAATTCTTTCCAGGTTATTCTGAAATCTGCCTGCTCAAATTTTTATAGGAAAATTAGTGTTCCATTGCATTCATATAGCACAGTTTGCTCAGCCATTCCTAAGTTGCTGGACATCCCCTCAATTTCCAATGTTTTATTACCATAAAAAGGGCAGCTATAAATATTTTTGCATGTGTAGTTCTTTTTCACTTTTTTGTGTTCTCTTTGAGATACAAAGCTAGTGGTGGTATTCCTGGATCAAAGAGTACTCACAGCTTTATTGTCCTTTAGGCATAGATCCAAATTTCTCTGCAGAATGGTTGTATCAGTTTATAACTCCACCAACAGTGAATAAGTATCTCAATTTTCCCACCTTCTCTCCAACATTAATCACTTTCCTTTCTTGTCATATTAGGCAATCCAATACATGTGATGTGGTATTTCAGAGTTTTTTTTTAATTTTGATTTCTCTAATCAATAGTAATTCAGAACACTTTGCTTGTAACTTCTGTTTGCATTTTCTCTGATATTCAGGGTGATAACTTTTTCCCCTAAATCAATGATGTATGTTTGATTAAACCAAGATTGTTAAACCCTTTGGAGTTGCTTTCCTTTAAGAAAAGCAAATCAAAGAACCAGTGCTAGAAGCCATCCTGGGAATGCTAGGGTGATTGCTGCTACAAATGGTGTAGTCCACAGATTCTGCAAACTAAAATGAAAGTTTGAGGCCTGGGATAATTGTTTGTTTCCCAGCTGTGGTAGCTGTGATTCTGTGGAGCCATGGAGCAGGAGCAGAGAACTGCCAGCATGCTGACTTTGGTAAGGTGAGAGTGGAAATGGAGAGCTGCCTGCACTGGGACTCGGTCAGAAGCTAGGAGCACCCAACTCCTGAGGAAGGAGGAGGAACCCAAGAGTTCAGAATCCAACCCCTGGGCAAGATAAGGGCTGTGCAGCAAGGCAGGAGTGCTGAATGCACTTTCTTGTGTGTCCCTGTGAACGTCTTGGATCCAGTGGGAGGGTAAAGTTGTCTGTGGTGGGTACAGGGAAGTGCTGTGGACCCCCAAGTACCCTAACCTGTTGTTGTCTAGATGCCCCTCAGGACTTGGAATCAGAGGCTGGAGCAGTTTTGAGATGGGGACTTAGCTTATTAGATCCTGTACCTAAAAGTGGCAGGAGGAAGCCTCTAAGGGCAGTGTGGGGGAAAGGACACACCCCCAAGAGAACTTTATTTGGACATTTCTGTTTTGAATTGAGGGTATTACAATGCTATGTACATTGTGTTTTTTTAAGGCCATGTGACCACTCTG
>JAQQSU010016666.1:0-10882 GCA_028627135.1 Pseudochirops cupreus | reverse complement strand
CTGCTTCCAGAAGGGAAAGCTCTGTCCCAAATCGCTGGGGTCCTCCCGGCTGCCATAGCTCTCAGGAAGATGCTGGGAGTCTTCCTACTTACTTCTGGCTGACTGGATAGCGAGGACTCCAAGACCGAGGCCCAAGACGGCGATCCAGATCCAGGCCGCTCAACGCGAGAGCACTGGCCTGAGAACAATTGCTAAGTCCCCCTGCTGTCTGCAGGCCACGGGCGGGAAGCTACAACAAGGAGGTCTGCCTTTATCTTTTCCACTCTGGAGGCCCTCAGGCTGGACTGCTTATCTCCCCCTTTCACAATCCCTACTTGCAGCTGCTGCTAATCTGCTCACCTGAGAGGCTCCTCCACTCCTCCCATCCAGCTGGCCCTGGGGCACAGCCGGGGCTTCAGGCCAGGCTGGTTTTGGGTCGCAGTGCTGATATGGTTCTGCATAGCAGAGCTGACTTTAGTGGGAAGTATCTCTGTGTGCGTTTTGGAGTTCTAGGATGGGTTTAGAGTCCTGTTTTATGGGTATTTTGGGGTGGCTATGTGAGAGCTGCGATATGTTGCTGCTGCTATGCTGCCATCTTGGCTCCGCCCCCTAGATGACATTTTCTGATAATTAGTCTAGTTAAACATGTTGGGTGGGATTTTTTAGGTGCTTTAATGGTTTTTTTTTTCTTTTCAATATTAAAAAATCTCATCTGGAAAATAGTATCATCAGGTTTGACTGAGCAGATGACCGAAATCAGAGAGGCTGCATGATCTACTGACTCCTTTCTTGCTCTAATTTCTGTGCTTCTGTGAATCTATTGGGATTCTTCTCTTTCAATGTGTTTGATTTATCACTGGTACATTTGATATCTTCAGCAGCATACATTGATTTCTCTTTGTTGGGAGGGAGAAGCTGCTGAACAGCAGTGTTGGAAGTATCTGCACTCAGTTTGGATCTGTTTTCCATTCGATGGTTCTTAAAATTCTGCCATATTTATGGTAATGAGTCAGCCTCCAGAAATGAATTATGTTTTAAGTGTTTGCTTATCCTGCTGCTCTGTCCTTGAAGTGGTAAAATATATTCAAAGGTAAATAGCTTTCCCATCTCCTGTGCTGCCTTTGACTTGGTATCTGTTACTTTTCTTCTTTTTTTAGTAGTGTTTGATACAGCTCCTACTACAAAGGGACACAGGGCCAGGGGAAACAAGTTCTGTACCCCAGGTGTTTTCCTCATGTCCCAGCTTTTAGGGTTGCTGGTAACACCTGTGTCTTCCCTGCCTCTCTGCCTCACCCTCCTCCATGCCTTTGCCCCCAATTCCTTCCTGCCTCTCTCCTTCCTACTCCAAATTCCCCCCCCCTTCTTTCTCTTTCCCTCCTCTCTCCTTCACTGTCTTTCTTTTTCTCTCTCCTCCCCTCCCCTCCATAGCAGCCAAGTGCTGCATTGGCCCTGCTCCCTGTTGTTTCTCATGGATAGTAACGCTCTTCTCTTATAGGATTACACCCCTGGTATTGCCCCCTTCAAGCCCCGCACAGATATTTCTTAAATGTTAGTTGCTCATGATGATTAAAATTTGAAGAGATTTAGTTCTCCTTGGTGGAGTCTTCTTTTACCTAATTTAAGTTCATTCTCTCTCTCTCTCTCTCTCTCTCTCTCTCTTTCCTCTCTCTCTTTCTCTCTCTCTTTCTCTCCCTCCCTCCCTTTTTCCATCCCTCTCTCTCTGTCTCAATATACATACATACATATATATAAATATGTATGTATGTATGCATATAATCTATACCTAAATTAGGTTGAATTATGAGCTCCTCAATGACAGAGACTATTTTGGGCCTTTCTTTATATCTCCAGCACTCAGAATACGATTTAGCTTATAGTAGGCTCTTAATAAATATATATTGACAAGTGGCTGACTATTTAGTAATATTTTAGTACACCCCTGTCCCAAATCATTTCTTCTATTGGTCTACCACGATATCCAAAATTGTACCATTAGATATTAATTTATGTAGCTTAAGGTAATCAGCAGAGTGTCCAGTTACTCTTAGACTCTTGTCTTTGGGGACAAATTTATTTTAAAAAATAGCTTGCATGCATGGAAATTATGAGCTTGGAAATGTAATTACAAAATGGTTCCTTTTTATACACCCAATAAGAGAACAAAACTTTTTAATAACAGACTGAGCTCTCAGCATTCCACTAAGAAAAGGCATTCTCCCCTGTGTGACTTGCATTGTACCTTCATGCTACAAAAAAGGGGACACCAGTCTACATAAGACCAGGGTAAACCATAGGTGTTTATGAGAAGTATTAAATCTAGCAAATGTATTATTTAACTACTACACAGAAGCAAGGCAAGAACAGGGCAAAGACTATCTGTTCATCATGTATATTTTTCTGGAACAAGTGCCCTTGATAAAATCCCAAACATAGATATTATCATCTGTCCATTTAGAAGTCACATTTCATGTCTTTCAGAAAGACACGACAACTGTTGCAAATTCTGATTGCCATGGTTATGCTACCATGATGGGATAACCACCCTTCTCTCTACTCTCTTAGTTCTCTCCTTAGAGCTCCCCAAAAGGTCCTCCATAAACTGTACATAAAATTTTCTACCCTTCTATCTGAGAGCTGATCTCACATCATTTTGTTTCTCTTCTCAAGCTAAAAAAAAATCTACAACTCCCAGGGTCTCTGTGGGCATCCAAACTCTTGCCAGAGGTAGTTAAAATTATCATTGAGAGAATGTTACTATTGTAAAGCTACCTTAGAAATGATCTCACTCCATCTCCTGCCTGATCCCTGAAGGGCATGGAAAGAATGAAAGCCAAATGGAGAAATGATTTGGCACACAGCTTGTTTCCAGGAGACTTTTATTAAAATACAAAGAAACCTAGGAAGAGTAACATGCCCACCTTAGGTGAATTGATTTTTTTTTTCAGATAAACAGTTCTAAATTTAGAAATTTAGAAAATTTAGAAATTTAGAAAAAAGACCATTAACAGGAATAGGACAAAAAGGAAAGATGCTTTAATATGGATGAGGGAACTGGTCTAGAGCTTTAGATGCTATATAGTGAGGGAAGTCCCAGGAAGGTGGACATTCAATCAGGCAGGGGATAACTCAAGGCTGATGACCTTGGGAAAGGATGGCACCAAAGAAAGAAAAGCAAAAAAAAAAAAGGAGTTAGATATTAATATTAATAAGAAATTTACATTTAGATAGGCTTATACATAGAGTGGCTCAAAGCCTGCACATTGGAACCAGCCATAGTTGTATGTGGAAAGGTGGGAATTTAAAACAAAGGATTTAAGATCAGAAGATAATTGCTTTCCAGTGGCTCTAATTAGCTGTCAGCTTCTCCTCTTCCTTCTTCTTCTCTTCCTCCTCAACTTTTCATTCAAATGGTAGACCCAGAAGATCTTGCAAAGTGATCGACATTGTGGTACCACAGACCCACATAGCCCTTGGCAATTTTGAGAATTCAGCCCTCTTGAAATGGTTGAAAGGGAATGCTATTTGAAAATCTGAAATTAGAGTTAAAAAGCATGTTCTAATCCTAAATCAGATAAAAACTTGGGACAGGGACTTTGATCTTGCTTGTAGCATGAAGTCAGTTCAGAAGACAGAATAAATACCTAATTTTACTTGGCTGATTGATCCATGTTCCCAAAGTGATAAGCCCCTTTCACCAAGACTCTGGGAGCTAGCAAACCTCAGAGAGATGGGCTTTAGAGAAAGTTGAATTACTGCCTGATTTTTTTTCCCTAGTCATGAACTTAATGCAGTTTATGTTCTCAGCAAACTTACCAATAAAAGGCAACACTGATAAAGTATTTCTTATTTCTTCAGAACTAAGTGTAAAGCTGAGGAAATGTGACCACTTTGGTGTCTTGTCACTGGCGGTACGTGAAATACCAAGTAATTTTCTAAGAAGTATGTTCACTGTAAACACCAACATCGTGATGATAGCTCAAGTTGATAGGGAACATGGCAGTTTTCATGGCCCTATACTCACAGCAACCCTGTGAGATAAGCCACCCAGGTATTATTATCCTCACTGTATGAGTGAAGAAACTGAAATTGAGGTAATGTGATTTTTTTTAAGAAATTATTTTCAAACACAATGGCTGTGAAGAGTTTCAGCAATACTCCTTTCCCAGCTGCAAGAATAATTTTTTTTTCCTTATGAAAAAATGTTGATGTTCCAGCTTGAAAGCCATTTAAAATAGGGCAGTTTGGAAACTTGCTGACCTGTCTCTCTTTTCATAAAAAGAAAACAACTTTGCTGGCACAAGTCATTGATTTTTCAGCAATGAGAGCAAGTGGAGAAGGCGAAATTCTTAGGAAAGCACCCAACAGAGCCCCACCTGTGTGAACATGTTATCAGCAGATTGTGTCAACTCAGCTCCAAGTTTAGCAATACTTCTAATTTGTAGTTTGGGAAGAAATGTCGAAATGCTGAAGGAAGATAGCTCAGTTGAGATATGAGCTTTGGAGTCGAGTGTGCTGGCCTTTTACCACCAGCATAGTCACCAGACTCATTGGGTAATGTGAACAGAATATTTGATATCTATACCTCATTTTCTCTAGTCAAAATAGAGGAAATCCTGAAATAGCCACCTGTAGAGATTACATGAAGATGCATTCATTGAAGGCGTAGCGGGTGATTGGAACATAAAGAGTTTTGCTACATAATACCTGTGCCACAATGGGAAAGTCACAAGCTCTCTGGAGCTCTGCAAAATAAAGGGCCAAAAAACTTCTCAGGTCCCTTTCAGGTCCACACTAAGAGAGGTTGTGCTTCTGTTTTTCAGGTTTTAAAGGTGTGGGTTTTTTTTTTAATCTCAAGGAAAGCATAATTTATGACTGTGATTGTTGATTTTGCCCAGACTTATGATTTTATCAGTGTGGAGGAACTCTCATAATAGCAGCTCCCTCCATCAAAAAGATCAGCAACTCTTCTGTAATTTATAGCCTCAAAAATTGCTTGGGAGCATTGAGAGGTTAAGTGGCCTTTGGTCACATATGTATTTATGTCAGAGGCAAGATTCAAACCATGTTTTCCTAACTCCAAAGCTGGTTCTCTATCTATTATTCTTTACCACCCCCACCACACACCTTATTCACCACCACCTCTCATAAAATTTTTAGTAATCAATTCATAGGTCCTCTGGTGCTTTATTTATAATATTCTAAGAGGATAGCTGAAGAAATGAGTGATTCATAAAATACCAAGAAACAAAGGTCAGATTCTTATTTTTAAACCTGGTTTAAATTAAGAATTAAATAGTTTACAGTTCCCATATTTCAGATATAATAAACTATGAAAAGAAACCTCAGGACAAAAGGAACTATGCATGTACCTACAGTTAACATGATGGGTCCTGTGACCTAGAATTTCTCCTTCCTTAAAAAATGGAAAGCGAAAGAGATAGAAAAGAAGAGGTGAAAAAAATGATAAGAGGGAGGGAAAGAGAAAGAGAGAGAGAGAGAGAGAGACATAAAAACAGGCACACAGACACAGGGAGAGAGAGAAAGAGTGAGAGAGAGGCAGCAACAGTGAGAGAGAAGAACAAGCAAACAGTATTGGGGAAAAGGGAAAGGGGAGGGGAAGAAAGTAGAGAAGATAATATAGGGGTGAGGTATGAGGAGAAATAGACAAGGAAAGATTCGGATTTGAATTTAGTAAGGAATTGATTTTCCATGTCTCAACATAGATCTTCTTTCAGCCTTGTGAGTTATAAGACCTTCTGTTCTCACTTTTAAGAAAGGGCTTCTTTTTAAAGAGAGAGAGACTTTATCTTCATTCTGGAAAAAAAAATGAATTCATTTCCAATGATATTTCTTAGACACACCAAAGAGTGAGGTTTTTTTGTCTAGAAGGAGTGCAGAAAATAAAGGCTTTTCTCTTTAAAAAAAAAATCTTTCCTTCAAAACACTTTGGGACCAAAGGAATAGATCTGAAAGAACTTCAAGTGTTTGGTAGGTGAGATAATTGTTTAGCCTTTGGTATCAGTCAAGGGGGAAAATTTGGGAGACTGATTATTTAGAAATGGAAAGTCTGAGATCACTGCTATACATATATATGTAATATGTGTGTATATATTATATATGTCTGTTTTGTATATGTTATGTAATATATATATATATATATATATATATATATATATATATATATATATAGCAATGCTTTCAGACTTTCCTCTTCTAATTATATACTAGACATACATATGTGTGTGTATGTATAAACACAGCCTCCCAAACTCCATTTAACCCTCCCTACCTTCCCCCACCATACACATATAGACACTTTCATTTGAGCTTCAAGAGAAACTTGTCAGACAGGTCCCTTTGATGCCTCTAGGTGACAGGGAGAGTGATTGGGGGCACTTGAAAAGAAGTTTTCAGAGAGATTATGGCAATTTAGTTCAAATGTGAGGGAAGTGAGATTTAATGTCTTTAACCAGGGCCATGCTAGAGGCAAGGCATAGCAGAGCTAGGCCATGACCCTCCAAGGCTAGAATTCTGCAATAAATTGTGTTAATAAATTTAATTTAATTTTGCATAGTTAGAAGTTAACACTCTTGACCTTACTATGAAAATGTATGTAAATTCATATAGTGAACAAAAAAAAAATCCCAAAAAAACTGTCTAGCTATATTATGTATCACCCTAGGCTAATTTTGGAACTGTGTGTTCCTTTTATATCGTTCTATGAAATGTAGGTTGAAGAGAATGGGGAGAGTCAGATAATTTGGGGGCCTACTGCTAAGTTACTTATATTTCCTGGCCTATGATTGTTTAACCAGAACAGGACTGGCTCCTTGACAATTACAATGCCTTAGCCTAACTGGCACCTGATTAAGGGGCAAATAGGGAGCTAAGTAGCTCATTGGTGATTTTCTGAGACTGAAGACTTAGCAGCATGTAGTACCAGAGGCTAGGGAATTAAAGATCTTTTGTCTTTTAACAGGAGGGGTTTTCATATTGTTTTGACTCCTTACCAGAGACTAAATCAAACCCCACATTTTGTCTTTAACAATCAACCTTTTAAAATATTTTTTAACCATTTCTAATATTCTTATAAGCAAACCTTCAACCTTCTTCAGTGTTTCCATCATCTCTTGTGTCTTTGCCTCTGATTCCTGAGATTTATTTCTTCCATCAGTCATTCAGTTAACATGTGCTAAATATTAAAGGAAGATAGCCAGATCCTAATTAGGGCAAATAATGGATCCAGTGAAGTAGTTTCCTTATTTTGAAATCACACTGAATATTTTCGTTAGTCTAGAGCCAATCATCATATCTTATATAATTACAACATTGAACAGTGTGAATTTGAATACATGAAACTACTTCACAAGATTCATTCATTATTTGTATTACTCATTTACCTAGGTCTATAGTCCCTTTTTCTTAAAGAGCTAAAAGTCCTTTGGAGGAGATAAGGTTTACCCAAGGAACAATTCAATAGATAGTGTGTTACAATCGGTACTTTTTGGAACACCTAGTTTCACAGGAATTGGGATAAATTTGAAGCAAAAGGGTGAAATCAAAAGGAAAGTACAAGTACCTCCTCCCTGTAGATATTCAGGAATATGTCTGAATAGAGGGAGGGCATTAAAGGACTTGGAGAAAGTAAAAAATAGCATGTTGTCTTAGAAAAGAGATGGAGTAGGCTTGGAGGAAAAAAGACAAGTTAGAATGGGAAGAATAGGTTGAATTTGGAGAAGCAGAGAGGGGATACCACACTAGGGAAAAAAGGCTTAGTAAAAGGAAAGAACATGGTGTATGTGAAGGAGGTAGAGTAAGTGGGAGATTAACAGCAAGACAATATGAAGGAAGAGAATATATATGTGGAAGTCCTGGGAAACAAGACTAGATAGATAAAATGTGGTTAAGTCTTAGGCATATTTAGCTTGATGTGACATTGCCTGTAGGCAGTTTGAAGCGTTTAGCTAGAGCTCAGAGTTGAGAAAATGGGGCTAGATAGTCACCAGTTTAGTGCTAATAGTTGAAGCCATGAAAAGGTGAACTGGGAGGGAGCAAACAAAGGCAGAAATATTTTCGTCTCTCTATTTTGTCTCTTCCATCTTTATCTGCTATGAAATGCAAAGCTAGGTGATGCAGTGGATAGAGTGCCAGGCCTGAAATCAAAAAGACTCGTCTTCCCGAGTTCAAATCTGGGTTCATAGACTTATTAGCTGAGTGACCCCGGGCAAGTCACTTAACTGTGTTAAGTGTGTCACTTTCTCAACGTAAAATGAGCTAGAGAAGGAAATGGCAAACCACCCCAATATCTTTGACAAGAAAATACCAAATGGGTTCACAAAATGTCAGACACAAGTGAAAACAACTGAAAAACAACAACAAAGATTTTTTCCTTGATTATGTTGCGGTTTTTTTGGGGGGTAGGGCAGAGTGACATCCACCCCTTCTTCTCCATATCCAAACGTATTATCTACCTTCCAGGTTGTTTTCTTGCTCTTTACTACCTTTCAACTCTAATTTATCCTATTTATAATTAATTTTTCCCCTAAAATAGAGAGACGGTGAGGCCTTGAAATGTAGAGAAAGCCAGCCAAAAAATCAGAAAGATCTAGGTTTAAATCCTACCTTAGATATATCCTTGTTCTATGACCTTGGGCAAGTTTCAACTTCTTACTAGCCTAAGCGATTTTCTAAAACTCTAAGATTTAAAGATGCTGACCTACACTGGAACAAAGAGTAACCTGAATATAGAGTTCCCTATATCAATGAAATCACATATTTAGCTACTATCCTTAACAGAGGACATATTAATATTAGTAACTCATTTATATAAATTTTAACACTTATGAAGCCTCTACTCATATTATCTTATTTGGACATCACAGCAATCCTCTTAGGTAGGTATTACAGATATTATTCCCATTTTATAGCTGAAAGAAATTGAGGTTCAGAGAAGCTGCTACTTGCCCATGGTCACACAGCTAGTAAGTTATCAGAGGTTGGATTTAATCCCAGGTCTCCCTACATAAGCAATTTTTACCGGGACCTGATTTTTGGAAATAGTCATTTGCTACTTAGAATTGTGCAGCCTCTCTACCATCTCTTTGAGAACCATAGAGCCTGTTGTTTTTGCTGGCAATAAGATACCCCCTGTCCCCAAGTTGGGAAAAAAAAAAGATAGAAGTCATCTGGGGCAAGGACTTTTGACTTTCCTGCATCTTGATGAGATATGTTTGGAATGAGCTGTGCTAGAGTTTGGAAGAGGTTGAAACTATTATAAGTAAGGTGCAATTAGTGGTTTCCCACAAATAGCACTGAGCCTGGTTAGGTGGCTTCTTTCTAAAGCTGTTCATTGATTATCTTCAGGTAATGGAACTTCATTGTCTTTTAGGGATTCTCCCTGGGTATCTATATTTCTTTAATCCATTGGTGATTTTTTACCTTTCACTAAGTGCCAGAAATCATGAGGGGCCTTAGATTCAAGTATATTCCAATGATCTTATTAGCATGTTCCCCAGGGTCACATCTATGGATATGTAACAGGGAGACCACATGTCTCTTTGTGGCAAAAAAAAAAAATCTCTTCCCTTGATGGGACTTACTTGCATTTTAGTTTCAATGGATGTTTAAAGCTACTAATTCCAGGCAGCATGGTGAACAGAAAAGTAATCTGTGTAACAGAGTCTGCATATGATAAGAAAGACTTGGGTCCCCGTTAGGTGTAGGGATGAAGATCACAGACATCTTTGATTTATTGTCTCTACCCAGAAATATGGCAACATCACTATATGACCACACTCTGTGCATTGACACAAACACCTTTCACAAGTACATAGTTCATCAGCCTCAGAGAAGAAAAAGTGTACTTAAATGTTGAAGGAAATATGGATACCCATCAATAAGCATCCCTTTTCCGGAGATTTGTATGGAAGGAAGGAAGAAGGAAAGAAGGAGAAAGAATGGAAGAAAAGAAAAAAGAGAAAGAAAATGAGAAAGAAAATCTAGTCTTTATAACTCAGCCCCTTATGCAAGTACCCACATCAGCAATCAATGCCTCCATTAGGTATTCTTTCTGTTGGTTCTTCAGAATGTTTCACCTACTTTTTGGACAAACAAAGCCAATACAACCAAGATTAGAAGGAAAGCAGAAAACTGGGAAACAATTTTCACAAATGCTTCTTCTTTTTGAGAAAGGCCTCATTTCTTAAATATATAAGAACTGAGTCAAATTTATAAGAATACAAATCATTCCCCAGTTGATAAATGGTCAAGGGATATGAATAGGCAGTTTTTGGATGAAAAAATTAAAACTATCAATAGTCCTGTGAAAAAATGCTCTGGGGGGGCGGAGCCAAGATGGCGGCGTAGCAGCAGCAGCATATCGCAGCTCTCACATAGCCACCCCAAAACACCCATAAAACAGGACTCTAAACCAATCCTAGAACTCCAAAACGCACACAAAGATACTTCCCACTAAAGTCAGCTCTGCTATGAGGAACCATATCAGCACTGGGAAGGAAACCAGCCTGGCCTGAAGCTGTGGCTGTGCCCCGGGGCGGCTGGACGGGAGGAGCCGAGGAGCTTCAGGTGAGCGGATTAGCAGCAGCTGTGAATGGGAACTGTGAAAGGGGGAAGATAAGCAGTCCAGCCTGAGGGCCTCCAGAGTGGAAAAGCGAAAGGCTGAGGTTTTGCACCCGCCTCAGCGTTGCAGCTTCCCACCCGTGGCCTGCAGGCAGCAGGGGGACTGAGCCATTGAATTCAGGCCAGGGCTCTTGCATTGAGCGGCCTGGATCTAGATCGCCGTCTTGGGCCTCGGTCTTGGAGTCCTCGCTATCCAGTCAGCCGGAAGTATATAGGAAGAGTTCCCAGCCTCTCCCTAAGAGCTACGGCAGCCGGGAGGACCCCA
>JAQQSU010016665.1:0-10882 GCA_028627135.1 Pseudochirops cupreus | reverse complement strand
TTAGATTCCTGAAGTATCTCACTCTTCCAGAGTGAGTATAATTAAGTAAGAATAAACAAACTTGGGAGAACATTCTTTTCTGAACAATATGGGAATAATTAGACCAAGGGAAAAGAAGTTTGTGGAGCAAAGGTGCAAACACAATGTTGAATCATTATCCCATGAACTAAGGCTGGGATACAGCTGAGCTACTATAATAAAGTGTGTGTTTAGGATCTGGGCTATTCAGCCTCAGATCATATTCCTTTTTATATATTAAAGAACTTGGTAAATGAGTATTAGGCCTAGTCATCTGCCTGTCAGTAGGTATTTGTCTATATGGAATAGGGTGCTTAAATGTTTCCAAATGATGTTAGAATAATTGAGTATTGGTACAACTGATTGAGGGACCTAACTGTTATTCTATTAATTACTGAAACTAGATCAGAAACATCTTCTATGTGAGGAAAAGAGTTTCAGTGCAAATTTCTTGAAGGGAGGTAAATTATGGAATACTTTTTTATTAATGGAAAAGTCAACTTCATTCAAAATTTGCTACTATTGTGGAAATAATACCTGTTTTCTGTGGTGTAAATATGTTTTGTTATAAGCAACTTATTGATATGCACTGTTTTGGAATTATTTACTTATGAATCTTCCCAAGTCTTTTATGATAACTGGAGTAGAAATCAGTCTTTCCTATAAGTAAATTCATTTGTGTAACTATTGAACTCAAGGATAGAAAACTTTTATCTTCAAACTTGTTGATAGAGTTAAAAGTTTCTACCTGCAAAGTGTTGTTACTTATATTTACCTGTATAGAGTTGTATCCTCAATAGCATCTGATCCTCCTAAAGAACTAGACCCACAGTGGAAACTTCTGAGGGAATAACAAGATCAGATAATTCTGTATGTCAGATCTATGAGTTTGTAAGGTTTAGCCATTAACCTCTTTGCTTTTTGTAAGCAGAACAGTTATGTTAGTAAAATGATAATAAGCTATGAGCTATCTTCTTTTATGGTTAAAAATGTAAAGGAGTGCTGAATAATCTGAATAATGGGTTTGAGAGATTGTGGAAGGATAAATATAGGTTTCATTGGGAATATGGAAGGCAGATAAGAAGGTTTGGGGACAAATGTGGGTTTATCCAAGCCATCCTGTCTGTGGATGGTTGTACCAGTTTTTAAGGGTTTAAGTAAGTTGAGAAAGTTTGAGAAAGTGTCTAGGAAGGCAGAAAGATTTGTAACTTGATTTTATAATTCATAGCTCAATCGAATTTGACAAAAAGAGGAAATAAGGATACAAGTGCAACTTTGAATCATTATCCCATGGACTGAGATTGGGATTATAAAGTTGCCGTAGAGAAGGTATATCTGTGTGTATGAGTGAAATGAGGTCCCAGTGTATTTCAAAGTGATGAAATGGCAATCGGGTATTAATACAATTAGTTGTTGAGATTAAACCAGAGACATCTTTAGTTGAGAGAAGAGAAATTTTAGTGTGAGCTCAGATTAAGCATTATTATAAGAAGGTAGAGAAGTTTGGAAGTAGATACAGTATGTGCTCTATGAAGTATATGCTCTATTAGAGCAATAATTTATAATCCCAATGGGAGATTTGATTTTCTTTATGAACAAGAATAAATATAGGATTGAATGTAGGTTATTTGAGGCTCACTTCAAAGATGTTCCATAACCAATGTGAGATTATAATCATATTTTAAGCTGATTGTTGGCACTTGTTATTTAAAATTTGATAGGACTGTTAACTGACTGTTTCTTTGAGTTCAGCTCCAGATAGGAGTGTTAAAAGAGGCTGCCCAAGCTACCCAAGCCACCAACCGATGGTGTCAGATCCTGTAAGATACAGGTATGAAGGTTGGAGGAACAACTGTTCAGCATGACCTGAGGCAGGATTCTTCTGACTGGGGTCTACCCGCAAGCACCTGGCTCAATGGCAAGCTTGGCTCAACGGAGATTGCAGCATGGTACACATTGTGCCTGGAATTGGTATTCTGAAGTTTGGGAAATATGGTTCCCTCATTATAATTTTGTCCCTGTTCTTGGTGGCAAGTTTCAATAATCAAAAGTTTTGAAATAAAACAGCAACAAATCTACTTGATTCTGGAACATCTTAAGTTACTATAAGCTGCTAGCTAGGCTTAGGGTTTAGTATAGGTATTCCTATATGAGTCAGGGTCCTTTAGTTCTTTGTAATAATATGACAAGTAGGTCAAGGTTTGCAGGAATATTATTCCGTTATTCAGTTAGTATCACATTTGTCTCAACTTTGCTATAATTAGTCAATGTTAAAAAAGAGGATAATTTTTGGACTACTCGGAAACATTTTTAATTGTTTTAATTGTGAGTTTAATGTAAATCCCTTAGTGAAATCCCATCCTCCTGGTGGAGGACTTCATAATGGATTAGTGCAGAATATAAGAAACTGGTTCTAATGTGTGATCATGACAATTGACTAAGACTCCAATTTTAATTTTGTAAGAATGATAAGGGTTCCGGAGTTGTCATTTACATTGGTTCTAAGGTTCCTTTTGCAGGTACATGAATGAAAGAAGGCAGAAGGAAGAGAAGCTGGGATGCAGGGCTGAAGATGGACAACCCTAAGCGACCAGAGGACTTCCTGACGTCTGGACAGCAGTGTAAAAAGAGCCTTTTGGACTTTGAAAAGACAATTGTTATTGTTTTCTTTTGAATCTCTGTATCTTTACTCATAAGGGGACTGCCCCCTTGTATGTTGTCAATGTGATGAGGGTTGCAAGGGTAATTAGAATTAAGAAAATTGGGGAAACTTCAAAAGGTATAAAAAAAAAGTGGGGATTTGTGAGGGATAATTTATAGAGAAGTTTCCCCATTCTGAAAAATCAAATCTAGAATGACTTCAGTATTCACTAGGCCTAGGGTTAGGTCATCTGGCCTTCAAGCAATCTGGGGCTTAGAGCAGTGGAGACCCTCCCCCAGAGCCAACTTAGCAGAAGATATGCCAAATAAGGTTAAGACTGCTTTCATTGGACACCTACATGTTTCCAGGTCCTTTGTCTCAGAGAGATTCCTGGGTTTAGGTTGTGGGACAGCCCCCCTACCAATAAGAGTGAAGGCCAGTTGGGGGGTTGGGTTTCTGCATTAGAAGTTTATATAATCATGGGCTGCCTTCTACCTGTCACTCTCTCCTTGCAGATGCCATGTTGGGCAACAGGGGGTAGAGTCCTTTCTCATGAGAAAGAATAAAGACTTTTTCTGACCTTAGAGTCAGATTCTGAACTCTTTCATCTCACACAGCAAGAATTCCATCTGGCCACTAGTGAATTTAGAAAAAAAAAAGATTTTTATTTTATGTCATTTCAGACAGGTGACCTGGCCTTTACCCCCTTGTGGAAAAGGGTAAGTTAGCAGGCTCAGGCACACTTCAAGACAATTGCAAAACCCTTTTATTATTTCTATCCTGATTCACTTTTCCCTGTATCCCATTGACCAGGCATTTCAAGGTTCACAGTCTATCTGAAAACACTTCAACCCCACCTCCACATGAGTCTTTACCCCTGCTGACATCTCTCATTTCCACATTTCAATTCCCTCCTCCCTTTCATCCTCATACTTTATTTAGTAAAGGAATAACAGGCAATAAAATCTTATGGATTTCTGCATCACTTGAATTTTCTGATCTCCACAACATGACAAAGGATTTTTCTCAATTGCTAATAGAGTTGACAAAAGGGCAAGTTGAAGATTCAACCCAGGATATCCACAAGAAAAGTCCCCTTATCTAAGACTGCTTCTGGGTTAATGGACCCCATCCTTGGTGAGCTACACTTGGCCTAGAAAAAGGAATTCTTACAGAATAAAGAAGAGTTTGATTTTAGATATGCCAATTAATAAGGGGCTAACATCCTCTACTGCTTTCTTCCTCAATCAGTTTATCTCTTACATTAACAAGCATGACTTCTTAGGTTTCACAAATTACGTTTGTACGATTTCTATGGAAACAAAATTCAATCATGCCTTATATGGAGTACCCATGATGAGGTAATCAGTGAATTTTCTACCTTATCAAAGTACATAATTCCCTAAATATTTTGTTAAAAATTGACTGATGGAATCTTTGAATGTCAGAGATGGAAGGAGATCTTAGTGAGCATTTAATTAAGTTTGCCCATTATATGGGTGAAGAAAAGGAGGCCTGAGAGGTTATTTTCTCAACATAATTCTTAATCGGTTAGAGTTCTGTACATTAACTTATTTTGTCTTTTTATAGAAAAATTGTATTTAAATTTAAATATTTCTTTAAAGAAGCTCTCAAGAGAATAGAATAGTTCAATAAACTCATAGAAATAGAAGGTGTCCAACACCATCTAGGCACGCCCCTTATTTTAGAGATCTGTTTATATTGAATTAAAAATTATTTTATTCATTTTATTGCAAACACAGAAGAGGCAAACAAAAAGTATATGAAGTAAATAATTTAGATTTTTCCCTAATGCATATGGCCAAATAAATTTTGATAAAAGGCTTATCTTCTGCTAATAGTGTTTTTTCAATGCCTCTTAAATATACTGAGATAATTCTACACACAATAAAATCATCTGAAGAAGTGAAATAGTAGGAGCTGAAAAGACTTGTGGATTATTGCTTTCATTATGTTGAAAAAAGTCAAGGACCCACCAAAAGTAGAGAAAAGACATCTGAAATAGAAGCCATAAATATCATATATTCATAGATGTCTAACTCCCAAGCATTTAACTTCCAGTGACTTTTCTTAATAGATCAGACTAACTTGAGCTTTTATCTTCAAAGTACACTCTCTGAGGAATAAACAGAGATAAGTCCTTATTTTTCAGGAACTCAGTATTGCTTTTCACTTTCTGAATTCTTTAAAACTTTGTCTCCCAGGCCATCTTTTTCTTTCCTTCTTTTTTTCCTCCTTATGCCACCTTGGCAGCCAGGGGGGATATTCCATTGCTTCAGCTTATCTTACCTATAAAGGATTTAACTGTTAAAGTGGTACCTAAATATTAAAGAATGAATGTAGCTTAGAATAAGGACACAACAAGTAGACTCATATTTCTCCTAGTATTATATTTTTGTGAGTAAAACTATGAGTATTTTAAAAAAAATTCTTGACATTATTTTACTGAAACTACATGCTAGGTAGGTCCTAAGGGCTAAATTCTACTGATTCAGTTGAATAGGCGTTTTAGAAGTTCATTTGCATCTCCTAATATTCATTTGCAATTATATGGTGCTTTCATTTTCATTCATTTCTTTTGAAAAGTTCCTTCTTTGATCAACATATTTTGACTAAAAAGAGGACACTATGTTGCCATTTAACTTAAGATGCAGATTGATATAGAAATTATTGAAGCATTCATTATTAGTCCTCAGCATGCTATTCAAGTCAACAACTATATACTTATTTTAAAATAAACTTGATAGATTTTATTTTTACATTATTTTCACATCACATTTCCCGTTACACAATTCTTTATTAAAAAAAAAGAATAAGAAAAATAGTTCATCAAAAGTTAACAGCATATTAACCCAGTCCAACAGCATATACACAATATTCATAGGTTCAAGAAGCTTGGGTGACTCTGTTGTTTCTATCAGAAAAAAAAACAAAACAAAAAACCACCTTTCTATTTGACCATTTAAAGACCTTCCCAGGGTGGTCACAGCTTGTCTTTCTAAGCTGATATATTATTCCCCATTGTTCCCTTTATGTACTGACCCAACTGGCTTCCTTGATGTTTCCCAATTGTTTCTTTGTACAGGTTTTCCCCAGGGACTAGAATTCTACCTCTCCTTACCTCTGCTTCTTGGATCCTCTGACTGTCAGAAGTTCAGCTCCGGTGCTACCTTCTGGCCAAAGGAAGTAATACACACTGATCATAATCTTAATCATACAAACTCATTTAGACATAGCCTAATTAGCATAGTTTTGGAAATAGTACATAATATAAATTATTCTGACATCATACCATTCTGATACAAAGGCAGCTTGAAGTAGATAGGATGCTGTGTTGGGGGTATAGATAGCTGCTCAAATACCCTCTCTCAGATATGTGACTCTAGGCAAGTCTTTTAAGCTTCCTGTGCCTTAAGCAACTTCTCACTTCTTATCTACTGAGTGAATAGATGTGATGTTATCTGAACTGGTGGAGGGAGTTTCACCAGCCTTATGAAATTTAGATCCTTGGATTAATGCCATATTGTAGGCAGAAGCTCCAGGAGAACAAATGTAAGGCAGTAGATTGACTATTGACATAATATACACACAGAACACCTATTCAATCAAAAAATTCAACCTCTATTTTTTTTTTGGCTGGCATGTAGGAAAGAAATGATTATTTGAATGGTTAATGTTTTAATTTACTTCTTATAGGTGTCTTTTCTGGAGGAGAGTGTTAAAAGTGGATAATTGGATTAAAATATAAGCAATAGAGGAATGTAGGGAAATAATTGTCACAAGTTAACACTCTTACAGGAAAGTTGGCCAATTTTCCCCCTTAGAACCTTCAGGGAAGCTAATATGAAGCAGGGCGGTGTTGTTTATATATTTAAATGGGGATATGGGCATCATGTTAAAATGGTTATGGAATATCAAGTGATTAAATGGTAAAGATAGCATGTTTAAACAGGAGTTTAACCTTTATATAAATCTGAAGGAAATTTGTATAGGTCTTTTTGTTCTATTTGGAGTCTAATGGCACTATTAAGCACTATTAAATTTGTGAGCAATGGACCATCCAAACATATAATACTTATACCTTTTGGCATTCAGAAAATCTTTGATTTCTCTAGGCCGATCTACTTAATGTATTCCATAGCAAAATAACTAGAATCCTTAACAGAAATCATAAACCTTACACCTAGAGAGGATGATTCTGTATGTGTATAGATATAAAATGTCAGTCTCTCTCATACACCTATATATGTATGTATATGTATTTACATACATATACACATACACAGACATTCATTGATGGGATTTTTTAAAGTTCAGCAGGGAAATGAGCAAAGCTATCCTTGTAGGGTGACAAAATTTAGACGTGGATAAAGCAGCTGTTTCAATTTGTTTCTTAGGTTTCGCTAGAGCTGTATTCGTGATGAGATTAGTCAATTCCAGATGAACCACATATGCAAAATTATAGAATTTTGGATCCAGAAAGAACCTTGTTTTACAGATGAGAAAACTCAGGAAGAATCACATTTAAAGCTTGTCTGCTTATTTTTTCCTACTTCCTAATTATTATCCTACACATTCCCCAACCTATGCTATGTACTGTAAGCAGATTCAGCCCACTCTGATGCACAGACATTGTGCTCATTGCTATCTTCTTCATGATATATTTCCCCTTTTCTCTCTACTTTTACCTTCCTCCTTCCCTCTCTTTACTCATACTTGAGTATAGCTCAAATTCAATCTCCTGGTTGAAACCTTTGATTTTTCCTATTTACTTGCACTTGTCATTTCCCTTACTAGATTCTAAGCTTCTTAAGAGCAATTGCTGTTTCCTTTTACGTCTTTGAATTTCTAGTGCATAGAATACTGTTCAGAACATATTAAACATTTTATAATTGATTGTTGATTTTAATTAAACTATTATAACCTGTAAGTAAATTTCTGAGGAGAGGAGAGGGGCTTGGTTAGAAGTTCAAATTCTTAGTGATGTTTTGTTCAAGTTTTGATAATTATTTACTCCATTTAACCAAGTTTGTTGAGGAAGTAGAATCTCTTTGGTACCTGACACTAGTTGACAGTACAGTGCCTGGCCCGGAGGAAGAAAGACTTGAGTTCAAATTCAGCCTTAGACACTTACAAATTGTTTGACCCTGGCCAAATCACTGAACCTCCGTCTCGTTTTCCTCATCTATAAAATGAACACAGTAATAGTACCTACCTCTCAGGGCTGTTGTGACAATCAAATCAGATAATAATTGTATAGTGTTTAGCACAGTACCTGGCACATTGGAAATTCTATATAAATATTAGTTTTTGTTAGTATCTCTTAGGACTCTTTAGTATCTGAATTTTCTAGGCTTGGTAAGTAATAAAAACCCCTTTCTCTTTAAGTACTGAGACAATTAAGGTTAATGAACATTTATTTTTGGAAATTAATAAAAAAAAAAAGCAAAACAAAAGTTAATTAACTACAAAATCAACATGTTTGGAATTACCAAGACTTAAAAATACATTACCCTTTAATCTTGTAATTTTGTCTTCACTAGGGATAATAGAGGGGGAAAACCTGTCTCACATACACACACACACAAATATAAGCACATATACGTATATACATATACACACACACACATATATATGGAAAACTCCATTTTTACCTTATGCTTCTAGACTTGTTAAAATAAATTTTCAAAAAGCTTTTTTTTTTTTAAAATTTGGGAGAGAGGGCCATGCCAAACCATGAAACAAAGAACACAGAATGCCTCTTACAATGTTCCCCTTCCATTCCACTTCTCTAGTAAAAGTGGCCGGATAGTAGACGCAGAGTCTATTTAAATCCTGTATCAGTAATTGGTATGAAATAGTGATTTAGACCTGGTTTCTAAAACACTGCTTTCCAGTTTTCCTAACATATAGTCCTATAGTGAGTCCTTGCCCCAATTTTTTAGTTTATTTCACACTAGGCTTCTCTTTTGCTTTTATACATTCTGTGCCTAATTTGTTCCAAAGATCTTTCTGACTCCAGGCCTACCACTCCATCCACTGAGTCACCTAGCTGCCTTTTCTTTTTCTTACACAGTACCAAATTATTTGGATGTTTATAATTTTGTACTATACTTTGAGCTCTAGGAGTGCTTTCTTCTTTCCTTCCCACTTTTTTCTTTTTCTTTTTTTTATAAATTCTCTTGAAAGTCTTTAGCCTTTTTTTCCTCTGGATGAATTTTGTCATTATTTTTTTTTCCTAGCTTTACAAAATAATTCTTTGGTAATTTGACTGGCCTAGTATCAAATCATTAAATTAATTTAATTAGAATTTGACAGCTGTGAAGGATATAGAGTGTCAAAAAAATAAATAAACCTCGACTTGCTCCTACCCCCGGATGTTCTTTCCCATTTTTGGTGTAATGGAAAGAACATGGCTTTGGCATCAGGATATGGGTTCATAGCTCTCATGTGATCTTAGACAAGTCACTCTTCTTTGATCCTCACTTTCCTCTCCTGTAAGTTGAAGCACCTGATCTCTGAGGGATCTTCCAGCCTAAACGCAAGTCACTTCTCTTTGGTCAGGTTATCAGTCAACTAGCATTTATTCAGCACTTGCAGTGAATGTGTCAGGTTAAGTGCTGGGGATACAAAACATTTTTGAAAAAACATATCCTGCCCTCAAGGAGCTCACATTCTAATGAGGGAGATAGCATGCCAACATTTGCATTCATATCAGATGTATACAGTGTAGAATGGAGGATAATCTCCTAGGGAAGGCACTAACAAGAGATTTTGAAAACCCTCCTGCAGCAATGTGAGGTTTTAGTTTTCTTTTGTAGAATGAGGGAGTTGAGCCTATACATATATAGGCTATATGTAAGGTTCTTTCCAGACTAATCTCTTTTACACTTTTTCTCCAACTTCTGAGTACTGCACTTATCCCTTCTCCCAACCTCCTCCCCCCCTACCCCCCCCCTCCCTGCCCCATGTCCTAACCCTATCATCTCTCTATCAAAAATCTCTGGACTCTTGGGAGAATGCCTTTGTAAAATAACTTTTCTTTCTCTCTAAGTTTTCACACAGCAGTGAGACTTTATCAGCCCCTTAGAGGTATAATAGGTAGGACTCAGGGTCTTGACTCCACAGTCTGGCAGACAGAAAACAGAGAGGCTAAGCTACTTTCCCAATACCATGAGAGTTAAACCTGATTTTGGCAGAGACTAATAAAAATATATATAGGAGTGGCTAAGGGCTTTGGCCTGGGACTGGCTACTTGACCTAGTGTGTTTAGCATTTGCTCAGAGCAAAGTAGGAGGCTCTGGTATTAGCCTGGCCTTGGCACTGAGACCTAAGCTATTGGCTCAAGGTAACAACTGTGACTCACTTTCCTTGCTTTATCTACCCAGGAAAGAAGGTAGCATTTACTAAAGATTGCCTTTGGGTTAAATGCTGTAGAGATAATGACTCTAAGCTGTTTTGATCTTGATTTAAAGTGTCTAGAACTTCCAGAGGAAGCCTGGGGGTGGTGTCTATTGCTTTAGACCTGGATTTGGTAGAGATGGGTTCAAATTTCACCTGTAAGTTTCTAGGAGTATGACCTTGATCAATAGCTAAGAGGCCACAAAGAAAATGCTAGACCTGGAGTCTAGAAGAAGTGGCCTCAGATATTTACTACTTATATTATTCTGGGCAAGTCTTGTCAATGTCAGTCTTTTTATCAGTAAAATGGGAATAATAATAGCTCCTATCTCCCAGGGATATTGTGATGACAAAATTGAGATGACCTCAAAATAAAACAAATTAAATAAGATAACCCTAAATTCCATATAAATTCTATTATTGTCATTATTTTTTAATCTCTTTGAGTCTAAGGAGACTCATTAGGATTTATCTACTCTACTTTCATTAGGCATTCCCTAGATCATTTTATCAAGGTTAATGGGAGCCTTTTAAGACCAGAGACTGTCTCCTTTTGTCTTTATATAATAGGTGCTTAATAAATGATCACTAATTAATTAGAAGTAACTAGGTGGCACAATGGATCCAGCACTACACCAGAGTCAAGAAGACCTGAATTCTTTTTTTTTTTTAATTTTTTTAATTTACTCATTTACTTTTAATTTACAAGATTCTGTTCCACAATCACCTGAGTTTCAGATTTTCTCCCCTCCCTTCCCCCCCCCCCCCATGGTGGCGTGCAATCATGTATAGGATCTGCAA
>JAQQSU010016664.1:0-10882 GCA_028627135.1 Pseudochirops cupreus | reverse complement strand
ATCTCTGTGGGGCTCTGCTTCCAGAAGGGGAAGCTCTGTCCCAAATCGCTGGGGTCCTCCCAGCTGCTGTAGCTCTTAGGGAGAGGCTGGGAAGTCTTCCTATATACTTCCGGCTGACTGGATAGTGAGGACTCCAAGACCGAGGCCCAAGACGGCGATCCGGATCCAGGCTGCTCAACGCGAGAGCTCTGGCCTGAGAACAGTCGCTCAGTCCCCCTGCTGCCTGCAGGCCACGGCGGGAAGCTGCAACACTGAGGCGGGTGCAAAACCTCTGCCTTTTTGCTTTTCCACTCTGGAGGCCTTCCGGCCAGACTGCTTATCTCCCCCTTTCACAATTCCCATTCACAGCTGTCGCTAATCCGCTCACCTGAAGCTCCTCAGCTCCTCCCGTCCAGCTGCCCCCGTGGCACGTCCAGCCGCCCCGGGGCACAGACGCAGCTTCAGGCCAGGCTGGTTTCAGTTCACAGTGCTGATATGGTTCCTCGGTAGCCGAGCTGACTTTAGTGGGAAGTATCTTTGTGTGCGTTTTGGAGTTCTAGGATTGGTTTAGAGTCCTATTTTATGGGTATTTTGGGGTGGCTATGTGAAAGCTGCCATGTGTTGCTGCTGCTATGCAGCCATCTTGGCTCTGCCCCCCTCTGTGTATGTGTTTACTTTAGATATCAAGACCATATTTGTATCATAGCAGGAATTTGGTAAGACCCTTCTACTTTTGCAGTGTATTTATGTAATATTGCAATAAATTGTTCATTGAATTCCTCATAGCATTCATTGGTAAATCTCTCTGGTTCTGGGGTTTTTTTTCTTTATTAGTTCATTTATGGTTAGACCAGTTTCTTTTTTATGAGATTGGGTCATATAAATTTTCTATTCTGCTTTCTATTTTTATCCTCTATTTTTTCTCTTTTTGTAAATATTTGTCTATTTCATTTGTCAGTGTTTTTGGCACATAGTTGTGCAAAATGCCTTCTGATAACCTTTATTTCTTCCTAATTTGTTGTGAATTCTCCTTTTTTTGATATCGTAATATGATTTTTCTTTTTAAAAATCAAATTGGTTTGTGGCTTATTATTTGATCCCACAAATACCCATTTCCTAGTTTTATTTAATTGAGTGGTTCTTTGCTTTCAGTTTAATCTGATTTTTTTTTAAAATAATTTTTCCTTCGGGGGTGGCTAGGTGTTACAGTGAATAGAGCAACAGGCCTGGAGTCAGGAGGACCTGAGTTCAAATCCGGCCTCAGACACTTAACACAAAAAACTTGCTGTGTCACTTTGGGCAAGTCACTTAACCCCAATTGCCCTCCAAAAGGCAAAAAATAAAAATTAAAAATAATTTTTCCATCTGTATTTTAAGTAGTTTTTTGGTTGATTGTGAGGGAATTGTGGGAATTGATTGCACCACATTGACTCTGTCTTATGACTTGATTCTGGATCTTGCTCAATTCCCTTTCTGTTCAGTTATGGGTCTAGTTCAGTTTATGTTGTGTGAGAAAACTATTCAGTTATGGAACGTATGAGAAAACTTTACTGCATTGTTTGAACCCAGCCCCACATGACTGGGAAACTAGATCATCTCTACCTGTCTCTTAAGAGATCCTTAATTAAAGATCTAGGTTATGTTGACCAGAAACTCAGTCAGATCTGAAGACTGATGCTGAGTTTTCTCACAGTTATACATCTCAGACAACCCTTATATCTTATCTGAACAAACTGGCCCCATGCTCCTCAGTTCTTGTGTTCGTGTTCTTTTGATTGAATACTGACACTTGAGGGGAGTGGGACATCTCTTTTTTGTTTTCAGGGATTTGTACCTTATTTGCTCTTCCTTTCCCAACTTGGGAAACCTCTAATTTTTCCTCCAATTAGAAATCAGATTGCCTCATTTTGAATCTTGTTTAATTGCTTTCTTTTCATTAATTGGTTTATTTGATCAGTCATTTTTAGTGCAAAAAAAATCTGTCTCCCCCAGTATTCAGGGTTCAGTGCCAAAGCTGAGGAGACCTGGTCCCAGTTTGTTATGCGTTTTGGCATACCTTGCTTAATAAATCTTTATGCTCAAAAGCTCAGACCTTTGTTTCCTCACTCATTTCATCTTCCACCTACCACAGTGGTTTTCTAGTTTTCTTAGTGCATGTTCATTTATTCATGTGTTCTTGATAAAAGAATTTAGGGAATAAATTTTCCTCTAAGCACTTCCTTGACTATATGTCCAAATTTTTTGCATGTTTTTTCATTATTCCTGTTTTCTGTTTCTATGCTTTTTTTCTTATCAGTTCTTTATGCTTAAGTTATTTAATTTCCAATTTTTCATCATTTCATCATCTTTATTGAATGTACTATCACATTGTTATGTGATAAAGATGCTTAAAATTTCTGCTTTTCTGCATTTTTTGTGAGATTTTTATGCTTTAATGCCTGGTCAGTTTTTATAAAGTTACTGTGCATGGCTGTGAAGTATGTATACTACTTGTCAGATTTAACCTACCTAAAATTCTATTAATCTATTTATCTTCTTTCTTGTGTTTTGTTTTTGTTAGAGTCCAGGCATGAAAAGGGTACATTGAGTATCTTCACTTTTATAATTTTACTCTTTTCTCCTGCCCCAACTCTCTTCTCTTTCCCTGAATATTTAGATGAAATGCTATTCATTGAATGCTTAAGTATTGACTTCCATTTTCTATTATAGTTTTCAACATAATTTAGTTTCCCTTTTTTATCTGTTTTATCCAGATCTGTTTTTTGCTGTTACCTTATCTGAGATCTTGATTTCGACCTTGTGCTCTTCTGGATTTAGCCTAAATCATGATATATTTTGCTCTACCGCTTGTTTTACTTTGTGGGTCTTTGTTTCAAGTATATTTTTGCATTGTGCTTTTTAAAATTCCGTTCTGTTACCTGCTTCCATTTTATGTATTACTTCATGTATCCTGTTCTCTTATATTTTTTCTTCTCTTTGCTTATCACATCTACTTCATGAAAAAGATGAGGTTGGTGAGAGAAATGTGCTCAGTCCTAGAACTCTGTGCTTTATCAGCAGTGTTCCTTTACATCTCTTCTGTTCTTGTGCAGACCCAATCATAGGTTATTATCCTTTATTTTTTTTCTTTTAAAAATGCTCTTGACTTACCTTCTAAAGTTAGCCTTGTTTTTGGTAATTATATTATCTCCCTGAATATACTCTCCTTACATTCTCTTTCCCCATTCTCTTCTGTTTCCCTGTTTGACTTTACTGTATTTTTGCACCAAATTCTTTATGTGTCTATTTGTTTACCAGGGAGGTTCAAATGGAAATGAGGTTCAAATAATACCTGTCCCCCTTACCTTTTCCTCTTTGTATAGTTTCCTTTAGCACTTGGATTGTATAAGATAATAAATTCGCTCTCTCTTCCTGTGCCTTTTTTTCCTAGTGTATTCCTTTTTCCTTCCTTTTCTTTCCTTCTGCTTATCATCATAAAGTAACAAGTCTGTCCCTCCGTCTTATCTGACTCCCTTTCTGACCTGCAGTGACATTCGGGTCCCAAAGGAGTGCGTGTCGTGTACCTTTGCTAGAACGTAGACGTTTCGGCCGCGTGTGCGGCTCTCTCCGATGGCTCGTTTGCATTTACCTTTTGATGTCTTTCTCTTGACTCCTGTATTTCAGGAGAATTGTATTCACTTCTGTTCTTTTCATCAGATATTCTTGGACGTCTGCTGTCTCATTAAAGACCAGCTTTTTCTGTTCTAGAGTTATTCTTAATTTTGCATGAGTGTGGTATCTTGAATTATATAAGCCAATGTCTTTTGCCTTTCAGATATATTTCATGTTCTCTGCTCCTTTATGATAGCTGCCAAGTCTTGTGTCATCCTGACTATGGTTTCTTATTCCTGGGAGTTTTCATTTTGGGGTTTCTTTCAGGAAGTAATGAGTGAATTTTTTCCCCTATTTCCACATAGTCCTCTGGATCTTGCTAGGTTTTTTCATGATTTCTTTTTTTTTCTTTTTTTTCCCCATGATTTCTTGAAAAATGGTATATAGACTTTTAAAAAATAATTTTTGGGAAAGCCAGTGATTCTTAAATGGTCTCTCCTCAATTTTTTTCTAAGATCAGTTGTTTATCATATGAGATACCTTATATTTTCTTATATTTTTTTCATTCATTTTAGCTTTCTTAAATATTTCTTGCTGTCTCATGGAGTCATCAGCTTCTTTTTGAGCCATTTGAATTTTTAAATTGGGTTACTTGGGTAAGATTTTATGCCTTTTACACTAAGCTGTTTAAATTCTCAATTCAAGCCTTTTCTCCAAAGTTCGTTTTCTCTCTCTCTCTTTCTTTTTCTTTCTTTCTTTCTTCTCTCTCTCTCCCTCCCCTTCCCTTCTTTCCGTCCCTCTCATTTCTCTCCTCTAGGACTCTAGGTTCATTTATAATACCATTTTAAAGATCTTTCTTTTTACAGTCATTTTCATTTTTTTTCCTAGGTGTGTTTGGTGGGAGTCTGTGGACCCATAATAGTTCTTTAGTGGGGGTATTTTTTTTGTTTATTCATTCAGTCATCCTTACTTCCCAAATAAGGGCTATGAGAGAGCCTGGCCCTCCCCTTCTGGAGTGAGTATAAGGGCCTTGTCTGGTCTTATTTTCTATTTTCCAGGGTCTTCTTGCTCCTTTCTCCAGGTGTTGAGTGCCGTGTCCTTCAAGGTCTTCAGGGCTGCCCAGACCCTGGATTTATAAACTTTTATTGTGCCCTAAGGGGTCTGGGTTAGGGAGAAGTCTGGTCATTGTTCTGTTGAACTGAACTTTACAAGACTCTGACCCTGGTTTGGGACCTGGGCCACACAATATGGGATTTACCTAGTTGGAGCTCCAGAAAACTTCTGCCCCTAGACCCCATCTACTTTCCTGAAGGTTTTTCAGGTTCAGAGCAACAGAACCTTAGGCTTCCCCTTAGAGCTCCCTGGCCTACTCATTTCAGCTGCAGACCTCAGTCCTCTCTGAGGGCTGTGTATACAACCTCACTTTGGAGTTAGTCCTACACAACTAATCCTCGGTTCTGTTCCTGCTCCTTATCTACGACACAGTTTCAGGTTAGGTCTGAGCTGGATTTCCTACAGGAATGACTAACCCTTGTCTTAGAATATAACCATGGGTCAGTCTTGAGTCTTGCTTCAGATCTTTTCTTTTTTTTTTTCTTCTTTTTTTGGTTAAAGTTAAAAACATGCTTTAATCTGACTCAAGAGTTAATCAGTTCTTTCTCTGGAGATGAATACCATTTTTCATCATGGGTTTTCTGGAATTGTCTTGGATCATTGTCTTGATCAAAGTAATTAAGTCTTTCACAGTTGATAATCATTACAATATTGGTGTTTTGCAGCAGTTCTCAACCTGTGGGTCAATGACCCCTTTGGGGGTCGAATGACCCTTTCACAGGGTTCACCTAAGACCATCGGAAAACATATTTTCGATGGTCTTAGGAACCAAGACACCACTTCTCTGTCTGTCTCCAGGCGGGTCTTCCCACATGTAGATACGCCCACATATGAGTATTAAAAGGTCACGGCATTAGGAAGGTTGAGAACCACTGCTGTATTGTAATGTACAATATTCTCCTGATTCTGCTCACTTCACTTTGTATCACTTAATGTAAGACTTCCCACGTTGTTCTTATCATTTCTTGTACACAATAGTATTCCATCACAATTGTATGCTACAACATGTTCCTCCTCAGCTGGTTCTGCCATTCCCCAATTGATGGACAGCCCCTCAATCTCTAATTCTTTGCCACCACAAAAATAACTACTATAAAAATTTTCATGTAAACAGGTCCTTTTCCCTTTTCTTTGTTGTCTTTGAGATACAGACCTAGTGGTGGTAGATATCTGCTCATGTCCACATTAGGTCATGAGCTGTCTAAGATTAAATCAGATCTAAAATCAAAGAGGCATAGTTGCAAGCTAACTTCTGTTCCAGCTCATAGCACAGGCAGACCAATTCCTTTTCAATCCTGCCATTAGCTGCAGGTCTTCTCCAAGTCTTATTTCCTGCTCCATGATCTGTAAAAATGAACTCTCTGTGTTTTCTCCTTGAACTCCTGCTCTTCTTCCTAGATCTTTGTTGAAGTAGTTACAGGGAACAACTGGACTATACTGCTTCTCTGACTCAACCATTTTGGCTAGTGTCCCTGTGGTGCTGTCCTTGTATAAATTGTTCTGCTTTTGCTCACTTCACTGTCAGTTAATACTACTCAGGATTCTCCAAAATCTGGTCTTTTGTCATCTTTTAACAGCAGAATAATATGTATTACACTCCCTTACCATAGTTTGTTTGGTAATTATACAATTATCTTAAAGCCAATCTAAGGTATTGCTTTTGATTCTAGGTCTTTCAATCCCCATCTTCATTAACAGGAAATTCCCTTTCCAGTGTTACCCTCCTATTTAAACTGTACCCTACTCCCACGTTTCACCTTGTGTTCCTTTTTAGTTTGATCTTTTTCTACGTAAATGTTTTGTGTGGATGTATGTATTCAACCCCTCTTTGTCCATTTTATGAGTGAATTTCATCTGATACTTTGACTCCAATCCTTTTCCTTCCATGTTTATATGCTCTTCTTCCCATGTACCCCAGTTATGAAAAAGAGCAGTTTCCACCACTTTCTCTTCTTTTTTATGCCAGGGAATTCCTTTTTTTTCTCCCTTTCTTTCTCCTCTTAAAACTCTCAGAACAAATCTAATCTACTCCCTACCTCAAGGTCTTCTGTTTTTTTCCTTCCTTTTTTAGAAATAAGTTAATAGATTTTAAATTTAATCTTTTTATCCAAGTCGAAAGAAAAATGTACCTATTTTAACAATTGAAAATAAGGAAAGTTTACTTCGTAGGCATTTTGATCTTATAGTAATTCTCTTCTCTGGCTCCTTAGAATATTTCAGTTGAAACAAACATACCAACTGCTTTCATACTGAGGGGAAAGAAGCATCACTCATTTAACCAAATGCAAGATGTCCACATGAAAACAGAAATACTACAGTCACATACAAAGAAACTTGTATATGTAAGATCTCGTGTTCAATGGACAACACAGTTTTTTCTTATTCTGTTTACTTGTCATGTTTTCATTCAAACACATTCTCATTCAGTTTTTAAAAACACCTTAGATAAATGGGGAATATTTGGCTAAGAAAGGTCTGGCAAAAGAATCTTGTAATTGCACTTGAATGCCTTTATGACATATAACAGGGAGATTCATTCCTCAATAATAGTTATTTAAAAAAATAAATCAAAAAACATGGCTGGAATTCTTTTACATGTAAATCAGTTAGGACAGCAGTTCATAACCTGTGGGTTATGTTAAATTTATAACAATGAAAATACATCCTGCATATCAGATATTTACATTATGATTCATAACAGTAGCAAAATTACAGTTATGAAGTAACAACGAAAATAATTTTATGGTTGGGGGGTCACCACAACATGAGGAACTGTATTAAAGGGTCGCAAAACTCCCAAACTCTTTTAAATTCCATTTGATTAGATGAGTGTTTATGTTGCTTGGATGACCAAATTTAAAATCTGATCCACTTTAAGATTCCCAGTGAGTAATAAGAAGCAGCTTTAAGATGTGTGAGACCAACACATTTAGTTTTGAGAAAGTCATTGATTTCTTTGTTCTTTTAAAAAAAAATTTTTTTTGCTTTTTGGAGGGGGAAGGGCAGGGCAATTGGGGTTAAGTGACTTGCACAAGGTCACACGACTAGTAAGTGTTAAGTGTCTGAGGCCGGATTTTTGTTCTTGAAATTTTTGTTTGAAACAAAATATTAGGTTAGTATTTTCCCCAAATGAATCAACAATCGTCTCTGGGAATGTACGTAGTAAGAATTCCATGTAAATTAATATACTTTAACAGTATTGCCTAGTAAAAACCTTATAGGAGTAGTACAAAGTTTTAGCATTTGAACATTTCATCAAAAACAATTATGGAAGTCCAAATGTGACTGTGAATTAATAATCACCAGATCTTGCAAACAGCAAATTTGAATGAGTCTTACTCTCTCCTATAAATGAAGTAGAATGGTACTTTTTTTCTGAGTGAAGAGCATCATCTTATGAAGATTTCACAAAACACACAGTAGAAGAGTGGGGTGAAAATGCCTATGGTAATTGAATTGTAAAATATGAATGCAGAGTAAAAGCAGGCGTGTACACGATGCACTTCATGCCAAAATGGGGAACAATGTGGATTTAGGTAGGTGAGAAAATGAGAGAGATCTCCCTGCCTTGTTCCATTCCTCCTTTTTTGGGGGGGGGAGGGATATCTCAGTTCTACGAAGATTAAAAAAAAGAAACACTGAATTTAAAATGTTTCAACTTAACCAATAATTCTAAAGAGAGATGCAGTATTTTGGTACTAGAATTTTGACCCAATATTTAATGAAGGTGTTTTAAACAGAATGAGTTGAACTCTTTTTTCAACCTAAGGCACTTGTGAAATGCATCCCTTCACATTTTAACATCTATGCTGTTCAGAGTTTGTATTCCAGTTATAGTACAAGTTCCCTTGAGCTTATATTTGTAAAGAACCATAAGCCCAAAGCATCTTATTAAACAGAGAATATTTAGACATTCCCTGTATATCTATACACACACATGAGGTTTCAGGAGTAAGTGTAATGAACATCAGCATCTAGTTCTTTGTGTTACACTTGATCACAGAGTTGGGCCAAGTTTTTGTGATAGTTCATCCTGTTTGTACAAACTTGTACCAACAGTTTCTAATCTGACCCCGCATAAGCTCTGTGTTGAGATCAAGGCCTGCTTCATCTGCTGTTTCTTGAAGGAAGTTGTTAGTGTTGTAGTGCTGCTTCTAATGTCTTCCCTTTTTTTGTGTTTGAACATCTAATGTTTCAAACTGGTCTTCAGATTTGTCCATTAAGGCATCTTTTGGTTCATACATGCTCTTCAATGTAGCATCCATAGATGTAACTACACTTGCTCATTGTCACAGCCATTTGATTTCTAGCTGCCATAGCTAGAGCAGTCATTCTCAAAAATTAATTGCTTGGTTTTTCTGGCAGATTGCATTTTCAGCAAATATTCATGCATCTTTTGTATTGCCCTTCTGAATGGCCTTTTTAATCTTGGTCTTTTCAGCTTTTTCTTCTTTATTGCATTTTTGGGCATTCTTATTCAGCAGACTTGAGATTAAATAGGTGTTTTTCCATGTTTGACCTGGTCCCAGCACTTCTCTGGGGTAGGTGGTAGGTGGCTGTGGAGAGCTGGAGCTGCACGGATTGTAGGTTGCAAATAGCACAGCTCCTGCACGCCCACTCACCGAGAGCCAGCTGTTCTGCTTTTGTCTTGTTTGACTCCCTTAATTCCCCTTTAAGAGATTGATGTTCTGAAGGGAAATTTATTTCATACACGTTCCTAGTGTTTTGGCATGTAGTTTTTATTTTTTATTCATTCACAGTGGTATAACTTTTTCAGTCATTTCCCCAGTTGCTCTTTGCCTTTGAACATTTCCTTTTTGGAATAGAGTTGTGTCTTTGGCTGTGTGACCACTCAAAATGACCAGAATTTGAAAGTTTAAACATTTAATGAAAATAGCAGGCAGCAGTTTCCTACCCAGTTTCTCCTGTATACTTTTATTACTGTCAACAAGGTGGCACAGTGCCCAGAGTACTGGGCCTTGAGTCAGAAAAACCTGAGTTCAAATTCAGCCTCAAACACTTCCTAGCTGTGTGACCCAGGGCAACTAATCTTTGTCTACCTTAATTTCTTTAACTGTAAAATGGGGGAAATATTCTTTTTTTTTTTTGGTACCTCGGTATAATTTTTCTGAGTACCTCAGTGGTAATAACATTTGTAGAGCACTTTAAGGTTTTTTCAGGCCCAGTCTCAGAATAACCCTATGTTTTAAGTACTGCCAGGTTAGTTTGTACATTATCAGCCTTATATTATCAAAGCCTTTAGATATTAATAGTCTTTTCTTTAGAGACTAATTAATAATATTTTTTTCTAATTCTTAACCCTTTTTTATGTCTAATACACTAGTAAAGATTTTGTGTGTGTGTGTTATGGATCCTTTTTGCAGTCTAGTGATATCTATGAAATCTTTCTCAGAATGTTTTTATTTCTTTAAGGAATACTTTATAATTGAATCTATGCAAGCTTTTTGTGTGTTTCAGTAGGTAAAAGGTTTTAGTGTATCCCTTTTGTATATGTTGATTGCTTTTGGTTTTAAATAGATGCTTTTTATGATATTAGAAAAGATTCTTCTATACCTATACTTTGTAGGGTTTTTATCGTATTTTGCCTTTTAATATGATTAATTATTGTTTTCCCAATTTTTTTTTGGAGGGGGGAAGGCACAGCAATTGGGGTTAAGTGACTTGCCCAAGGTTACAAAGCTAGTTTTGTGTTAAGTGTCTGAGATTGGATTTGAACTCTAGGGCTGGTGCTCTGTTCTCTGCACAACCTAGCTACCCCTTATTTTCCTTATGTTGAACCATCTTGCATCACTATTATAAATCCTACTTGATCATAATGAATAATTTCTTGGATAAAATCACTGTAGTCTGTTTTATAGGATTTTGTTTAAAAGTTTTGAGTCAGTGTTCATTAATCATATTCCATAGTTTAGTTTCCAGAATATTTTTAAATATGTAAAATAAAATATATATGATTATAAAGCAAAATGATTATATTGAAATAAAAAAAAATTTTAAGTGCATGGACCTCAGGTTATTCCTCTTTTTTTATTTTCATTAGAAAGTTGTAATAGTAATCTGTTTAGCAGGATACTTAGCACTTAGTACTAAGTGCTAAGTGTGGAAGGGGCAAACCCTGTCCCACTGTTGAGAAGGCATGAACTCCCCTGTTGATGTGGAAGAAGGGGATTGGCTGAGG
>JAQQSU010016663.1:0-10883 GCA_028627135.1 Pseudochirops cupreus | reverse complement strand
GTGTGGGTGTGGGTGTGGCTTTCCAGCCGTTCTCTCACTCCCAATCCCATCTCCACAGCATAGTGGAAATAGTGACAACTTTGGAGTCCTAGGGCTTTTGTTCTAATTCCAACATCTCATTCACCTGTGTGACCCTGAGGGAGTCACTTAATTCTCTTGAGCCTCAATTTCTTCATCTGTGAAATGGAATGAGACACAATGACCTCAGAGGGCCCTTCCAGGTTTAAATCCTTTGATCCCATGACCTTCACTACCTGACTTCTATATTATCTTTCCAGCCTCATCTCTGTTTTCCTCATACACCTCATCCTACTGTCATCCTGTCCCCCTCCCATGGCTGCATCTTTGTTCACATAGTTCAAATAGAGCCCCCCCTCATCTCTGTCTGTTGGAGTCTCCCTTTTTTTAATGCCTAACCCTAGGATGCCTAGCCCAGGAAGCCCTGCCCCCTGCCAGTGCCCCCTTGAACTTTAGAGTTCTTTCTTCTGATTCCTCCTAGTGCTTTGCCAGAGCATGGGTCTGTCCTTTCTTCTGTCACCCCCTCCCTTCTATTACCGATGCACTTAGGTACTTACCTCCCCAGCTGCTCATTTTTAATAAGCATTGAGGTCACTCAAATTGAATTGACTTGGACTTTGGATATTGATTCCCAATTTCTCTAACCTTTGTCTGAAGCAAGTCATCATTAACACCCCAGGACTGGACTCAGTTTCTCATCTGTAACAGCAAAATAGGCTCTACAGCCTCAGTGATCCCTTCCCTAACTCCTATGAGCCCTCTGATTGAGGGAGGAAGGCAGTTGTCCTTTTATCCAAAGATTGTGTTACTAAATCAGTCAGCCAGCATTTAGTAAGCACCAGCTTGGCTAGATCCTAGTGATACAAAGACAAAATGAGGCGGGAGGAAACTGCTATTCACTCAATCAACCAACAAGCATTAAGCACCTACTGTGTGTCAGGATACAAAGGGACAAAAAAGAAAGAATGCCTACTCTCAAGGAGCTTACTTTATGTTGGGGGAGAAGAAACAATATGTCCCTATAAGGGACAGGAATTGGAACTGGACCCATGAATTCCTAAATGAGAAAATTCCTTTTACCAATGTAAGCTGGCACCTTCTCTGAAACTTGTGGGCTAAGACAGGATGAGTGTCCTGCCCAGGATCATGTCTCAGAGGCAAGATTGGAACTCAGGTTTTCCTGCTTTCAGGACCAATTCTCTATCTAGACCAAGCTACCATAGAAGCATCTATAAATATAGAATCATTGGGGGGAGGAAAATTAAAAGAAGGTACATAGGTCACAAAGAGCCTCATATAAAAGGTAGCACTTGAGCTGAGATTTGAAGGAAATAAGAGATTCTAAGAGGTGTGCAGGGAGGGTACACCAGGTATGGGATAGAGCCAGTGCAAAGGCACAGAGGTGGGACATCTAGAGTATCACATGTGGGAAAGTGTCCACTACTGGCTTTGCTTTTTTGGATCCTACTGTTTCCCCCAATTCTTCCCTACTTTGCTGAGCCCTCCTTTCCCATGACAAGAAGACAGAAGACAAGAGGACACTTGCCTTCCACTAAAATAGACTGGACTAGGCCCTTTGGCTGATTTTGTCTGGCTGGAACTGCTCTTCCCTTTTGCTATGTTATTCCTAAGCCTAGTTTATTTCTGTATCCCTAAAAAAAAAGCTTTAGTTAGCTGTTTCTCCCACATTCTGTTTCCCTAAACCATCTATCCAGCCAGGGGGATGCTGGAGCCAGTTGATACTGTGTGGAAAGTCGGTTGTTAAATTTTTAGTATGAGCATTCACATCTTGGAAATCAGTAAATGCTACAAATCAGGGCTTAGTTTATTGTTTTGATGATTGTCTAGGCTTAACAAAGTGATGAAAAAATATTAACATGGATTAAACTTAAAAGTGTATCCTGCTTACATTCTTTTTTTTTCTTCTGGAAAGTCAGTTGGTGAACATTTACCAGTAAGTGACTGTATCCAGCTTAGTTTCAGGCATCCTGAGGCCCCATACCAAAATTATCACACTCCCTGGCCTCCAGTGTAACCAGTGTTCCCCCTTTCTCAGAGCCCTGCTGCCCATTGGGAGCCTCACTTGGTAGCAAATTTGAAATGGGAGATCTGTCCTTTGTTTTTCTTTTTCTTGAGATATTTTATAGACCCACTCTGCTTTGGACTAGCTGTGTGACTCTGGACAAGTCAATTCCCCCTTCAGATACTCAGTTTCCTCAGTCTATAAAATGAGGCATTACAGAATACACTTTCCAAAGTATTTGCCTACGTTCTAAGGCCCCTCCCAGCTCTGACTTTCTGGTTTCTAAGATTCTATCTAGCTCTGATATTTTATGCTCTATGCAACCTCCCAGCTCTGACATTTCCAGTTCTCAGGCAAACAGGGTTAAGTGACTTGCCCAAGGTTATACAACTAGTAAGTGTCTAAGGCCAGATTTGAACTCATAAAGATGAGTCTTCCTGACTCCAGGCAGGGTACTCTATCCACTGCACCACCTAGCTACCCTTTTAAAAATGAAACAATGAAGTACTCTCTTCTTCAAGGCCCACCTGAGATGCCACTTCTGCCATGGAACCTTACTCAGTAACACACACACACACACACACACACACACACACACACACACACACACACACACACACACCATCATCACTACCATCACCAGCACCATCACCATTATCACTACCAGCACCAGCACCAGCACCAGCATTGCTACTGTTCTCTCCCTTTGAGTACTTTGGGTCTCTCTTTTGTCCCTCTACTTTGTACCATGTTTGTCAGTCTTAGCCCTTCTCCCCTCGCCCCCACAGACTAGAAGTTCCTTGAGGTCAAAGTTCATGTGGATTTTCATCTCTCCATCCTCAGTATTTCATACAGTCCTCTACACATGGCAATTGTTTATAACAAGCATTTACTGTTTGTGGCACAATCTTCCTTCCAAAAACAGATGTGGAAAAGATTGCCTTTGGAACACCAGATCTTGGTCGATAGGCCCAGAACTCCCCACTTTTCAGTGATGGATCCCTCTTAGTCTGACTCCTCTTGCCCCTTCTGAGCCACCTTATTCCAATTTATCTCATTCCTTATCCCATCTTACTTCTGTGTCAAGCAACTCCTTTGCAGCCCCTGGGTAGAGGAAGAATTAGGAGGGGCAGGGACTCATGATCTCATGGATTTCTTTGCAGAGAGGCGGCAAAATTCACATGTCTTGTGTGGGGGTAGGAAGAGTGCCTGACATGGGGTGTGGGCAACCTTTGATGCCTATGACGTGACACAGCAGACAGCCACATTAGAGAGGGATGTCCTCAGGTGGGCTTGGCCAAATTCCTCAGGGTTTCACTTGGGTTCCATTCTAGCTGAGACATCGCCATAGGGTAACGGAATCTTCTTGGGGAAGCAAGTAGAGATCAGGCTTTTTAAGATATTTTAAAAAACCGAGGTCACATTTTAGTGCATAGAAAAAAAAATTATCGTCCAAGCAATGGAAAAACTCCTAAAACTGACCAACATTCTCCCAAGAAAAGTTGGCTTTCACCAATGCAGCCTTCACTCTCTCCCCCTCCAATTCATTCTTCATACCCTGTTCAGACTGTTATATGCATAAAGATCTGGTTGATTCATTCTTCTCAAATGGTTCCCTATTACCTAGAGTTCAAATTGATTTGTCTGACATTCAAGGCTCTCCATGATCTGGCACCATCATAACTTTCCAGCTTTGTCCTGTGTCACTTCCCTCTAGGCCAACTGTACTATTTACTATTCCCTGAACTTAGTCTGAATTTTCCCACCTTCATGACTTTGCTCATCTCTTTTCCTATACCCTACACAGCTCTTGCCAATTGAATTACTACACTTCCTCAAAAGCCCAAGTCAAACTCAACCTGCAAAAAGCTTTTACTGATCCCTCAAAAAATAACAATCTTCCCCCTCAGACCTCACAAAGCACTGTGATCATACCTCTCAAATACTTTTATACATTATCACATATTCTTGTTTTGGGTCTTAATCCCTCCAGAGCTATAAGTAGGAATATTTTCAATGGGGGCAAAAATAGTTTTGAACAGGTCAAGGACCCACTTTATTGTAAGATCTGATCTTAGAGCTAGAAAGAGCCTCAGAAGTCATCTGGTCCAACTCCATTACATAGATGAAGAAGCTGAGGCCCAGGAAGCCAAGCAACTTGCCCAAAGTCAAACTCACAAGGAGTAGCATGGCTAGGACTCAGGTGTGAGAGATGGGGCACTGGTTGGAGTCAGAAAGACCTAGATTCAAATTCTATCTTGAAAACTTAGCTGTGGGACCCTGTGCAAGTCACTTAACCTTTCTGTGCCTCAGTTTCCTCACGTGTAAAGTGATAGGTTTCATGTTGTTTTCAGCTTCAGATCTACACTATCACTGTGTAACTTTGGTAAAGTTTTTATTGTGTAATGTGACCTCAGTTTGCTCATTAGTAAAATGGACATGATAATTCCTACCCCACATCTATCACAAGGACAAATGTGGTAGTAGAGAGGAAATCATTTGGGGAAATAGAATTACAGAGCAACAAGGGGCCTCAGATGTCACCTAACCGGTGCCTCACACAGGGAGCTCTCCACAGCATCCTCAATAAACACTAACTTCACTCTATTTGAAGCCCTCCACTGACAGAAAGCTCATTGTCCCCAGTCGGAGCTGCTTCACCATGGACAGCTCAAACTGGGAGCACGTTTTTCTTCTCATTCTCCCTATTCCCCTTCAATCCCCCCCATGCTGTAGGGCTTCCAAAGGCCCCTGACACCTGTGGTCATTGCTGAGACCTGATGGTGGTCCTCAGACTGGAAGACCTGAAGTCTCTTCTCCAGGCAGCTGAAGAAGAAAGGAAGAATTTCATTTCAGTTTTGTCTAAAAGCTCCCTTAAAAACCCCTGAAAAACCACTATGGAGAATGACACATTTAGAATGAAAGTTGGGAGGGGCTGTAGGAGAAAGAGCTGGGAGGGTCCTAAGAACAAGGGGCCTGAGAACAGGGAATGTCAGAAGTGGGAGAGATGTTAGAACAGGGAGTGTCAGGCCTGGGAGAAATCGCAGAACATGAAACACCAAATCTGGGAAGCATCTTGGAACATAAAATAGCTAACCTATAAGAGACCTTGAAGCAGAGAATGGCTGCACTTGGAAGAACTTTAGACATCAACAAACTCGGCCCCTTCAGTATGCAGAAAGGAAAACTGAAGCCCAAAGTGAGGGAATGACTTGCCCAAAGTCACAAAGCAAATTAGAACAGACCTAGGATCAAATTATAGCCTTTACTTTGTAAATTGAAACATCACTTCACTTTATTATGGTACCAGGATAGGAGCCACAATCTCTTCACCTGTAAAGTGAGGATAGCAGTCTTTGCACTGCCTACCATACACGGTTATTGTGAGGACAGCATTTTGTAAATCTCAAAGCATTCCAAAAATGCGACTTACCACTATATTGGAAGGAAGGAGGGAGGGAAGCAAGGAAGGAAGGAAAGAGGGAAAGAGGGAAACCAGGGAGCCTGGAGGGATAACCCACTTCTCTTTTTCTGTCTTATCCCGTCCCTGTGATTTCCTGTATGAAGTGGTGCTGCTTTGCCCACAGTAAAGATACAGTCATGGCTGTACCCAGAATATCAGCCAGGGCTGATTGTCTAACTGGGCTCTCTGTCAATGGTGAGAGACCTGCAGCTGAGAAGGCCAATGATTCCATTCATTACCTGCTATGCTATTTAAGTGGCTGTTGTCAGCTATCATCATTTATTTGTCTAAGGGGGTGTAGGAGGGATTGAAGAAGACGGCCATGCCCTCCCTGACCCCAGTGCTGAGATTCTGTGATTCAATAAGAAACAGAGGAGGAATGGAGGAGAAAAGGAAGTCCCTCTTCACTTGGGGGCAGGTATGAGGCACTCCGCCAGAGGCAGCATGGCATAGTGAGGAAAGTGCCAGACTTTGAGGCAGGAAACCCTGGGTTCCAGTCTCATCTCTGATATATTAGCAATGTGAATCTGGGCAGTTCATTCATTTCTCTAGACCTCAGTTTCCTAAGCACTTACTTCAGTGCCTGGCATGTAGATGAGACTAAACAAATATTAGCTGACTGACTAACTAACCCTTTTGTGACCTTGGGGAAGTCACTTCCCTTCTCTGGACCTCAGTTTCCTCATCTGTAAAATTAAAGGATTGCACAGGCTGGCCTCTAAGGTCCTTTCTGGCTCTATGACCCTATGACCATTCCTTAGGGATATTATAGAAAAGACCCATGCTCAGATAGAGGCTGGACCCTGAGGTCCGTTCCAACTCTGAGATCCTGGGATTCAGAGAGAAGGAGGGAGGAGAGGTAGAAATGAGTATCATTGTCAGGAGCTAGTTCACTACCCCCAGGCCATTTACAAAGGCTTGATGACCCCTTGTGGGTCATGGTGAAAGAGGGATTCTTATCCATGGAGGGGTCCCCTCCTGCTCTACATCTGTGAGCCTATGATTCCCACCATACTTCAGTTTCCTCATCTCTAACATGAGGAAGAGATCATCTCTGAGATCCCTTCTCAGAGACTCTGAGATCTCAGAGATTATGTTATTCAGTTATTTGCAGGGAGAGAAGGAAGAAAACAGATTAAGGGGAGAAGTAGTAGAGTTTCAGGTGCCCTGTAGTCCAGTAGGATCATAACTACTCTAGCCCAAGTAGAATAGAAACTCCTTTCAGGCAGTGGTAGCTTTTCTGTTTAAGAGGAGAAATGAAAGGTTGTGTTCCATAATGGTGAACTCCCAGTAATTAAACACTATCCTATCCACCCATACCTATTAGCAACTTATCAATAACATAACCCAAGCTGGAAAGAATCAGAATAATAACTGTCATCATTATTAACAATTAGCCTTTATGTAGCCCTTTAAGATTGCAAAGTGCTTCCAATTATTATCTCAATTGACCTTAGAGGCTATCTAGCTCAACTCTATGATTTCAGATATGTGGAACCTGAGAGCCAGAGGGTCAAATGACACTTCTAAGTTCACATGGGTAGTAAGTGACAGAGCTGGAATTTGAACCCAAGTCCTCAGACTCCAAATTTCATCCTCTTTTGACTGAACCAGTGCCTGAAAGAGTTTATATGGCTTGCTCAAAGTCATATGAGCGTCAATTCTCTTGCTATTCCAAACGTCTCTCTCTTGAGACAGCAGAGATATGACCTCCAAAATTCTATTCTATTAGAGAATAGGTCATCACTTACACTGTGATAGAACTTTTGGTAGTTGGAGGAGGGAGTTAAACTCAAGTGGTTAGAACTCCATTTTCTGGATCAGTCCATACATCAATAAACATTTATTAAGTGCCTACTGTGTGCTGGGTGCCAGGGCCGCAAAAACAAAAATGAAAGAGCTTACATTCTGTGGGATAAATTTCCTAATCCATCACATTGGTGTTTAAGCACCTACTATATGCCTGTCACTGTGCTAAGCACTGAGGATAAAAAAAAGAAGCAAAAAACAGTCCCTGCCCTCAAGGAGATTACAATCTAATAATGGAGACCACAAGCAAATGAATATATACAAAACAAGCTAGAGACAGAATAAACAAAATTATTGGAAGGAACAGCCCTAGAGTTGTAAAAAAAAAAAGGGCCCTAAAATTGTAGAAACACCTTCCTGTAGAAGATGGGACTCTGGGTGTATTTAAAGGAAGCCAGAGAAAGCAATAGGGGGAGATGAGGAAGCATAACATTCCAGGCAGAGAAAATGACCAGAGCCAAGAGAGAATGTCTTCTTCAAGGAACGGCAAAGGGACTAGGGTTGCTGGATCAAATAGTATGTGGTGGGGAATCAGGTATAAGAAGACTGGAAATCTGGTAGAGCTTGGAGGCAATCGGGAGCCATTGAAGTTTATTGAGGAGATGGGTGACATGGTCAGACCTACCCTAGGAAAATCACTTTGATGGCTGAACGGAGGATGGGTTGAAGTGGGAGAGATCTGAGACAGGCAGACCCCACCAACAGATTATTGTAATAGTTCAGGCAGGAGGTGATAAGGGTTTGCTCCAAGTTGGGAGCAGTGTCAGAGGAGAGAGGGGGGCATATTTGAGGGATGCTGCAGAAATAAAGATGACAAGCTTGGACATGGTGATGAGAGAGAGAGGAGTCCAGGATGAATCCCAGGGTGAGACTAAGGGATTGGGAGGATAGTGTTGCCCTCTACAGTAATGGGGAAGGAGGAGGGGGAGGATTTAGGGGGAAAAATAATGAGTTCAGTTTTATAGAGGTTGAGGTTAAGACATCTACTAGACATCCAGATTGAGATGTCTGAAAGACAGTTCAAGATGGGAGATTGGAGGTTGGGGCAAATTAGGTAGATTTGAGTACCATCAGCATAGAGATGGTAATAAAGTCCATGGGAACAGATGAGCTCACCAAGTGAGATAGTATAGAGGGAGAAGAGGGTCCAGGACAGAACCCTAAAGGATGTCTACATTTAGATGGCATGATATAAATGACAATCCAGCTAAGGAGGCTGAGAAGGAGTGGTCAGATAGGTAGAAGAACCAGGAGAATGGTGCCTCAAAAATCTAGAGATGAGAGAGTGGTGAGGAGGAGAAAGCGATCAACAGTGTCAAGGGCTACAGTGAGGTCAGGGAGAATGAGGATTGACAAAAGGTCACTGGATTTGTCAACTAAAAGATCATTAGTAACTTTGGAGAGAGCAGTGGAATGATGAGGCTGGAAGCCAGATTGTAAGGGGTTAAGAAGGGAATGAGAAGAGAGAAAGTAGAAGCGCCCATTTTGGAGGCATTTGGCTACAAAGGACAGAAGAGAGAGAGGATATGGAAGGATTGTTAGGGAGTTTCAAGAGTATTTTTTTTCAAAATGGAAAAAAATATGGGCGTCTTTGTAGGCAGTAGGGAAAAAGTCAATAGAGAGGGAAAATAATCATCATGAAAATAAACTCAGTTCCCCAACTAAAGGGTCTTGCCTGGGTCTCTTATCTGCCCTAGGCTCATTTCTATCCTTCCCGGTTTGTCTGTCCTGATCCCCTAGTTAGACTTTAAGCTCCTGCCTTCCTCTGGTCCCCAGCCACACCCCTACCCCCAGCCCCAGCAGCAGATGACTTAGTCTTCTGAACAGACAGAAAACCATCTGGCCCGCCCTCCCTCAGCTGCTCCCAGCTGTCCCTGGGAACGTCTCAACAGCATCACCCACTCTCTCCTCTTTCTCCCTGGACACAGAAGACCAGATCCCCCTCTTCCTTACCAAAACCCACTCCCTCTTTCTCTGCTCTCAAACCCAGCTTACTCTGGTACTTGTTCAAGGAGTCATCCCCTCTCCCTCACACATTCTCACTTCTTCCAGTTGGCTCCTCCTATCAGTCTCAGTTTTCCCCAAACAGAAGAAAGCCTTCCTTTAATTCAGAGACAGCTGGGTGTGTAGTAGATGAACCTGAAGTCAGGAAAACCTGGATTCCAGTTACGCCTCAGACACTCAGCAGCTGTAAGACTTTGGCCAAATCACTTCTCTTTTCTTAGCTTCAGTTTCCTTATCTGTAAAAGGGGGAGATGAGCTGTATGGTTCCTGGGGGACCCATGCTACCAGTTCTGGAGCTATGATCCTAAATCCTGATTCATGAAAGGCCCCAAGAATCTCTTTCTATATTTAGGAGTGAATTAACTTCAGATATCACTTAAGATAGGATACATTGATTAAAATATTTCATGATTGCATTTGTCACAACATCCTACTCCGCAATAGACTTCTAGAAAAACAGTCTAACTATGAAGAGCCCTGGCTGGGAGCAGCTTTTGATAGTCTTTTTTGCCTTAAACTACTTCTAGAGAGCAAATTGTTAAAACTGAAAAGTGTGAGCGTTTATATTTTGAAAACTGGTCAATGATTCAGGTGAGGACTCGGTTCGTTGTTTTGTTGATCGGCTAGACTTAAGAAGGTGATGGAGAAAATGTTAATAATGAAAATTAAACTGAAAAATCCATCTTGAGTACATGTTTAGAGAGCTGATTGTTAAACATTTACCAGCAAACCCTTGGCTATGGAATATTGCTGTTGTTCAGTTGTGTCTGACTCTTTGTGACCCCACAAAGTGTTTTCTTAGCAAAGATACTGGAGTGGTCTGCCGTTTTCTTTTCCAGCTCATTTTACAGATGAGAAAACTGAGGTAAAACAGGGTTAAGTGACTTGCCCATGGTCACATAGCTAGGAAGTGTCTGAGGTCAAATTTGAACTCAGGTCTTCCTGACTAAAGGGACTCTGTGCCCTATGGCACCACCCATCTGCCCAGGTCATGAAATACCCTTTGTGAAAGTCAGCCTGTACCCTTCTCATACCTTCATCAAGGATGCCTCTGATGCTGTATAGATGAGTCCCATAAAGATTGGATAGGGATGGAAAAGTAGGCAAACAGGTCAATAGTTATTCCTACACCTTTGTTTGGTAAAAAATAAAGTCCAAGATTATTTTTCCCAGGCTGAAGCCACACTAACACTTTCTCGCTCACTTTTTCTAGAATTCATAATAATAGCCTCTCCTCTACCAAAACAGAGCTGATAACAAGGAGCTCTTTTTGTGTGCATCTAGCCATTCCATGGTTGGACAGCTTTAGATCCAAAATCTGGGTACTGGAACCTCAGGGAAAGGTGGCAAAGTTCAGTGTAGAGGGAAGTAGGTCTGAATTCAGAAGCCCTAACAAAGCTTAGCTCCTCTACTTAGTATGCTCTGGGCATGGCAATATATCTCTCTGGGCCTCAATTTTCTTGACTGTAAAAGGGGTACAACAATAGCACTTACCTCATAGGATTGTTGTGAGAATCAAACACATACACAGATGATAAATAGATAGATAGATAGACAGACAGACAG
>JAQQSU010016662.1:0-10883 GCA_028627135.1 Pseudochirops cupreus | reverse complement strand
GAGAGAGAGAGAGAGAGAGACGGGTAATTTCCGATGAAAAAAATTTGAATTAAAAAATGAGGTGAGGGCAGGTAGGAGGCCCAGTGAATAGAGCACCAGCCCTGGTGTTCAAACACCAGGAGGACCTGATGTTCAAATTGGGCCTCAGGCATTTGAGACATACTAATTGTGTGACTCTGGGTAAGTCATTTAATCCTGATTGTCTCTTTGAAAGAACCTGGGAGGGCAGCCTGGGGAGGACAGTGCTGGAGATTCCAGAGTGCCAGGGAATCATTTAGGGACTAGTAGATGGGAACATTTGTTACTACTGGAAACATTTTCACTCCTATTTTTGTAAAGAAATGATCCCTACGGATCCAGGTTCGCAGACCACCCTGTATGTCTATAGAAATAGCTGGATGGCTGCTGTTGGTGAAGCCTGAGGAGGGGCTGCACTCACCTGGGCTGGGGCTGAGCTGCTCCCAGAGGCCATTCCTGCAGAATCCAGGCTCCCTGTGTGGGTAGCAAAGGAACCTCAGTGACTCCCTTTGGGAAAGCTCCTCCACCTCATCCCTGGACCTTGTCTGCCCCAGGGACCTGCTCCCCTCCCTCCATGGCCCCACAGGGGAGCAGCAGCCAAATCACCAAGCCCTAAGAAAATCACCTGTGTCTGATTGCTACTATATCAGCATGGTAAGAGAGGGATAGAATTTGGACCTGAAAATTTTAAATAAAAACGTTTTAAAATTTGCAAGCAAAAGTAGCCTTGGCCAATTGGAAAAGGAGGTAGAAATGCTCATGGAAGAAAATAATTCCTTAAAAATTCGTTATAATTGAGCAAAAGGAAGCTAATGACTTTCTGAGAAATCAAGAAACAATGAAACAAAACAAAACAAAAAGAATTTAAAAATATAAGATGATGTGAAATATCCCCTTGAAAAAAAAAAGTAACCTGGAAAATAGTTCCAGGAGAGAGAGTTTTAAAATTATTGGATTAACTGAAAGACATGATCAAAAAGAAAATACACGCATCACATGTACATTAAAATGAGCCAGCTCTTCCTAGGGGAGGAGAGGATGATATTCGTAAACCAAAGAGCACGTGTACTTAGAGCCTGGCTGACCCAGTCACCCCATCTTTACCAAAGACCAGATTGAGTCTGGTTTCCCCCTTATTCTAAGAATTGTTTTTGCCGGAAGAGGTGAGTTCTTTTTAAGTAATATCCACCTTCCTGTATTTGTGTGGAAACAAATTTTTTTATACCAGCCCTCAGCCTGCATGTCTCAGGTAGTTTGGAGCCGGGGTCCCACGCACGCCCTGTCTCCTGCTGGCAGCAGGTGCCATTGGGTCTCCTTGTATCTGACCTCAGGTGAGTGTCCTCCACTTGCTTCCCTCCTTTGGCCACTGGCAGAGTCCCCTCCCCTACTCTTCAAGACTCCCAGTCATTTCCCCAGTGTCCAGGGTTCTCCTCCCCAGATTTCTCACTGGCTCACACTTTTCCAACCTCCACACTTTGCCCATAGGACCCAGAAGTGCTGCTTCAAGCCTTCCTTTCTGGACCCATGGCCCTGCCTCCCTGCCCCCAGCTCCTGCCCCCAGACCCAGGACCCTGTAGGGGTCCAGCAGTTCTGCCTGCCCTGAGGACCCCACCTTGGAGGCAGAAACCAGAGATCTTTCCTGGCCCCTTCTCTGGACTCACAGCTGTGGGGCTGTTCCCTCTCCCATCCTGGGCATGGGGCTCCCTGTCTCCATGTTTCCTTTAGGGATTTGGAGCCTCAGTTTCACCCAGGGATCCCAGAACATAGTCCTCTGGCTTCCCCAGGCTCTGCCCCCTGCCCCATAGGGGCCCTGACCTTCCTGCCAGGAGTGGTTACAATGTAATGGCTCCCAGTGCCTGCCCTTCCCCCTCCTCCAGGCTTCCTGTTGCCCTGCCCCCATTTGTCTGGGAGCCCTCAGGTCCCCTGCAGGAGCTGAATCCCAGTCTGGGATTCCTCTCCAGTCTCATGCTTCCCTGGTCCTTCCCTGGCAGCACTATGCCATCCTGCTGCTCCTGGGTGTCTGACTTACTGTGGAACAGTGATGGAATGACAGACAGCTTCTCTATTGTTTAAAAGAAGCTCCTGGGATTCCCACCCTTGCCTCTCTTAGCCCTGGGCACCAGGACTGGCTTCACCTCATACCCTATTACTGTGCAGATTGGCTTCCTGGAAGGATAATTTGGTCTGTCCTGTGCTGAGTGCCTGCTCTGGCAGAGACCATGAGAACAACAAGGGGAATAAGGACATTTGACAGAATCAGGTCAGTGTGTCAAGGTACCTCAGACAGCTTCTTGGGAAATCTGAGTCTCCCATAGGCTGGAGCAGATCCTGGATTGACCAGGGAAGGGAGTAATGGGTGGAACTGACCCAGGGCGATACTCAGTTTAGATAGTGAGGAAAAATCAGACAGTTCTGGGCCATTCAAAAACAAAAAGAAGCTTTATTTAAGTGTAGCATAAAAGGGACATTCATTAAGGGTGCTATAGTCCTTTAACTGGAGTAGACAAGGTTCTCTCCCCTACACGTGGGAGCTCATCTGGGCAGCAGGACAAGATGTGACCATGAGCCATCTGGGGAAATCTCTTCTATTTGAAGGACCCTGATTTTACATGGGGAGAATTTTAAGCCATCAGGGTTCCTGGCAGCCACATTGATTTGTCCAGGGACCCTCAGAATACCACACTTCTTTGTTTTAGTGCTTCACTTAGTGCTGGTCACAAGAGGTGCGTGGAACAGGGACCTGAAAGAAAGCACAAAGGAAGTGACTTCCTCGGGACTCCAAAGAGAAGACATTTTCAATAGATGTACTTCAGCAGTGGTAAGAGGTGAACGAAGCAATAGTCGCCTTGCATTGAACAGTTTTTAGGCCTAAAATGGACTGTGTTATCAGGGAAAGCTTTTAACAGTCTTAGGGCTAAAAGGGTCACCAGGCTTAGTGAGAGATGAGGGACAAGACACAGTAAGCAACTGTGCCTGGTCATGGTAAAAAGTTGTTCGGAGAAAATGGGACAGGTAGAAAGTGAAAGTAGAGACTGTGAATATTATCTCAAACTGTTTTTAAAAATAATAAAATAAAGAGGATTACATATCACTAACAGTCAGTTACAAGAATTCATGGAATGTGTAGAAAGATGTTGTCCCTGGTTTCCACAGAAGGGGATGACATATTTCGTAAAATGGGAAATAGTAAAGAGACAGATGAGTGAGCGATTTATGGAGGAGGGACTCCAGCATTTCACCATTTCTGGCTTTTTTCTATGGAATATATTAATGTTATGTTTAATATCAGAAAGGAAAGTGCCAAAGGTGGCTTGAACAATTCAGTCTGATGCAGCTGTCTCTATTAGAAACAGATAAAAAGAAAATTTCAAAGTAAGTCTTATCAGGCCTCTGCTACCATCTGGAAGGCCACATAACTGTCTTAGTTTTTCAGGAGATCTCCACAATTTTTTTTGAGCTTTTCAATCCTTTCTGTTATTTCCTGTGTCTATCTGCTTTGTTTTTGTGTCTTTGTGTGAATGGCCGTGTGAGAGTAATTTGTCATTCTATAACATTTATAATGCAGCTGGATTTTCCTTGAAATGTTATTATCTCTTTCTCTCCCCCTCTCCCTTCTTTCCCGCCAGAATCACAAATGGCTGGCTTCAGATAAAGAAGAATGAGAGGGGAAAAGCATTTTTATTTTAGAGGTTATATATAGATGGTAATAGCAAGTCATAGAGTATAAAAGAAATATCAGGATAGAATTTGAAAAATTTTAAGGCATAAAATATTTGCATTGAAAAGTGAGAACAGAAGTTTTAAGATTTTAAAAAGTTTGAAAATCTCTTTCTCTTCTGGCCAAGCTGAATGCTGAAAAAGAGACAAGAAAAGGGAGTCTCTCTCCCTCCCCCCCCCCCCCGCCCCCTGATCAAAGAGGCAAACAGACAAGTATTTAATTATTTCCTGCCTTACCTATTAGAGTAAAGTTTCATGTATTCAAATGCAACTAAAAGTCAATTGAACTCATTCTGTTTATTTTGGGGTTTTGAAAAGTGAAAAGCTTCACTCCTAACTTGATGTTAAAGATAAGTCAGAATTTATTATACTATTTGGCACTAAGGCAAGTTGGGATATTTCTAGATCTGAATAAAAAAACCTCAGAGGTGAAGTTTTGAGCTCTCCAGCATGGGGGAAAAGGGACAAGGCATGCCACTGGGATTTTCCAGAGTCCCATTCCCTCTAACTGGCAAGTTAAAAGCTTTCACTTTCTAAGAAATTTTTAAGGAATAAACATAGCACTGAAGTTTACTGGAGTACAAGTTAAGTTAGATGAAAACCTTTTACAAAAATTCATTAAAGCCTCTTGCCCTAGATCAGATTTAAAAAGAGCGAGTGCTGAAATATAATAGGGAATTTGAGTTACCCTCCCCAATCTGACAAAAGGGAGGAAGCATACAAAATTTATCAAGGACCCCACTAGCAACAGCTCTGATGTGTCCTAAAGTCTACACATTTCTAGACAAGCAGATGAACCTCTCCATTCAAACCCGTAAATACACAATCAAATGCTGCATCTATGTGGAGAGGAGAAAAACCTTTGCAATTGATAAACCTAATTTTCTATCAATAACTTTTGCAAATGATGATTTGGAAATACAATTAATGTCATAATGTCATTGTGTTATTATGGTCTTCCGAAATTGTAGTAAAATTCTCTCAGTTAAAAATTGCGGGATCATGGTAAGCCAGAAATACTGTTAGATAAAGCAAATTTTTTAATTTTAAATTTTATTGAAACTAAAGGTTAGAGGAAAAAGTTTGTGTAAAGACCATTATGTCACTTATGTCTTGTCATGTTTATATCTGCCATATATAAAACCAAGTATTTACATTTTTACCTGTAATTAAGAGGAGTTTACAGCTAAAACAATTTGGCTATCAGTTACGGACTAAGTTATTTTGCTGTTTTGATGTTAAAACTTAAAATTGTTCATTGATTACTGTATGTGGAAAGGAGAAGACTACGTGAAAACTTTATTTTGGATTAATTCTGCCCATTGAGAACATTCCCCCTGCATGTATGAGAATTGGCTAAGCAAGGGCATCATTATTAGCCCCTTCCCCAATCTCTCCAGGTTAGAATCCATATCAATTTTCCTTATGTTGTAAAACTGCCAAAGCCCCCTTGAACCTCTCTCTATTAGGCAAGGTCAATCAGCCTGGGAAAATAACTTCTTTTAGTTATGTGGTTCTTAAATTATGGACCTAACTTGCTAAGAAGTTGCAAAAGATTAATAAGGATTTCTAACAATTGGCTTTTACACCAGGACAAGTTTATATTTGAGAAATAAAATGTTAATTTAAATCCCTTATGTATGAGGGACTAAGTAAATCTTTATTGTTTATTACAGCTCCATGGGAATAAAAATTTAATTGTAATTAGCTTTGAGCTGTGATTGGTGAAAATTGTTGTCTAAGAAAAAAATCACTTAAGACTATATTTTTTCTATGATCAACTGACTATCAAAGTAGTCAGTTAAAGATATGAACTTTTGTGTTAGCTTTATGGGAAATGTAATATTATTTTTCATCAAGAATTAGAACATGTATAGAAACTTTTACAAACTGTTATGGCTCTCCTTAAGAAGATTCCAATTTTAATAGCTTCTAAAACATTGTGATCAGATTCAATTACTATACCTTTTGTGGCTAAAACACTTCGTAATATCTAAAGAATTCTGCAATTAACTAGGAATTTAGTTTGTTAGTAATAGTTTGGGGAGTCACGTTACTTAAGGACATTTGATACCAATTTAGCTTTAATGAATTTCAATTATAAAAGTTTGTTTTTTGCTCTAAGGCATAAACAGAGCTATCATGTTATAAATTTTAAACTATTTTTTTCTCTCTTCTCTCATAAAAGTTCGACAATCATTTATAAATCTTAAAACTAGAAATATAGCCTGCTATATTTATTCTAATAATTATAAAGTTATTACTCACTTTACTTCTGCTTAAAATGTAAAAGGTTTTAGCTATGATATTACTATTAAATGATTTTTTTTCTTCACCCTTTAATACTATATCAGATAGCAAATATTCAGTGCACAACATATTGACACTGCTAAACTTATACATACACACAATACAGATCTTTTTAACCTTTTTTATAAGATTACAAACTCTCATAAGATAGAAGCCACAACCTATATTAGAAGCCTACTTCCTGGGCTTCTTTTCCAAATTAATGCAACTATTGATCAAATAGTTCCAGTTTTTTACAAAGTCTTTTTTTCTTCTCTAAATATTCATAGAGCTATGTTATCTCAATTTTATTTTTATCTATCTTCACATAGTCTATGTAAACAATTCCGTGTTAGTAGGGAACAAGCTACACATACCATTAAAAGCTGCCCTCAATCTATATTACTGTTCCAGCTTCCCTTTAGACAAGGAAAGAAGTAAAAAATGTAATTAACCATATGTTATAATCTTTTGCTTCAATGGATGGTCCAAAACAATTGAAAACCAATAATGCCCCTGCCCACACTAAGCAACTTGTTTCAATCTTTCTGTGATCATTTTCTAATAAAATGAATTACAGGCATAATAACCCTTATAATCCCACTGGTCAAGTTATACTTGACAGACAGAATAAAGATATTAAAACCTTGGACCAATACACCACAAAGGCATTGGTTGCTGCTTTATACACCCTAAAATCATTCACATGAGTATACACCAGCAGCAAAACAATGTGAAAAGGTGCATACTCCCCCAAAATGAGGTAATGTGGGAATTTACTACTGTGGGTGCAAGACTGTGCTTATGTATTTCCAGAAACTTCTGAATGACCAGTAACGGTGCCAGAACAGAAATGTCAGGGCATGTACTCCAGCTCACCCAGAAGATGAAAGAGCTCTGGCAGAAGCAGAAGATGGGAATAAAGAAGAAGAGGTCTCTTAATGCAGCCACTACACAAAAAGCTGCGTCTACATGGGGGCAGATGGAACATTTATTATATCGAGCCAAAGAACTGAAACCTGTTATCCCAGGATTGGGTTTCTTGCTTTGATCATTCTGATTTAAATGCAAACTTAACTGGTTACGTCCTGATTTAAGTCCTGAGACGCCTTACGCCTGTCTATGTGTGACTCCTAGGGATGGAATCTTACTTGTACTAACTATGCTCTTATTCAACGTATATCTGGTAGAGATTTGTTGTAGTAATTGTGGAAGAACCTTTATTTGCCTTTTTCAACTAATTTTAACTCATGTTTGGTATCTCTTCGTCAGGGGGATATGAATTACATAAAATTTCTGATCTCTTAAAAAGAGGGGGGGAAGGTTTGTCAGATTTCTTGTTACTGGACTCACTGCCCTTATATTATTGATAATTTCAACCACTGTGTCTGCAATTCCTCTACAAAAAGAAATCCAAACTGCACAATATGTTAGTGAATTATCCAGAAATGTTTCTGTAGCATTTGGGACACAACATGATATAGAGAAGGATCTTTTGTATAAGATCAATGTATTGGAACAATTAGCATTGTATATAGGTGATGAGTTAAAAGCATTAAAAACTCAACTGTTACTTAGATGGGATTATGTATATACCTCTTTTACCATATATTAGCTCTGATTCTAATGTTTTTTGGGACAAAATAAACACCCAACTTCTTGGTGCTTGACATGATTCAAATATTACAAATTATATCAGAAAACATCCAGAATAGTCATCACTGTGGACTTGATATGGGAACATTGACTGTCAGGGTTGGGCAGCCCTGCCCTAAGGCGCAGAAGGTACTTACCTTTTCAATGGAGACTACACTGGTGTTTTCTCTTAATGAAAGTAATGCCGGAGGATAGATGTTTTTAAGAGAGTTTATTAAAGTTACACCCGGGAAGCCTTACAGCAGGACTCTAAGGCCGCCCGCCCCTCCAAGGCTTGGATCCCTTTATCTACCCCAGATCCACACCCCACACGTGACATGGCCCAGCTGAGCAGGATTGAGAGAGGGGAGGTAAATTGTAATTACAAAGGCATGAAGACCCCAGGGTGTGGAGACATCCATCGGGAACCTCAGGCATCCCACGCAAGAAAGTTCTGAGCAATGCAACATCCCCTGGCCAGGGACGGGGCAATACGCTCTGACCTCCAAGTGACCCAACTAATTCCCGGGCCTCAAACACATCCCTGTGTCTCAGCATTACCATTTGCAATCTGGCACTATTTTGTGACCCTTACACAGCCCCTTCTTTGTTTCGTGCGTCACGCTCTCGCTGGAGTGTGATCTGGGTTTTAAACAAACTTAAAGAATTTTTTCAACAACATATAGAATAACAAAACGAGAAAGCAAAAAACTAGTAATCCAAAAATCAATAATCGATTCCAAATTCCAAGCCCACCGTGATATATATTCTTCACTTTGTTCAATAAGTCCTGCGGAGACAAGCCCCCGTGGTCGACATGACCCACATCCCATGTTAGTTCACAGTCAGCTGACAAGCCGCCCCATTCCACAAGGTGGTGCTTAATGGCCTCCCACTGCAGTCCAATGGCATTGTAAGGGTTGCGAGTGACACAAACGGAAGTCCACTGGCAATTTTCAATCGGGGGAGGGGGAGGAGAAGGCGAGGGAAAAAATTTGGAACTCAAAAGCTTTGGAACAGAATGTTGTAAACTAAAAGTAAATAAATGTATATATATATATTTTCCTTTTTGGGGGGCAATCGGGGTGGAGTGACTTGCCCAAGGTCACATTGATGGGGTCTGGGATGCTTTTGTCTGTTACCTCAGTTTGTGAAATCACATTTTTGTGTTTGGGTTTCTCTGTAACATCAGTTTGTAATGAGTCAAGTTGTAGAAGCACACCTCCCCCAGACAGAAAAGCATTAACTCTGCCTCTCCCCTGCCCCCAGCCTAAAAATCTCTTCCCTCTGCCTAGCTACAGTAGCTATGAATACATCACCCAAGCATTTCATAAACTAACCCTTAGTTTAGAGAAATGTATACCTCCTTTGTTCTAAGTGGCCAGCTGCACCCAAAATGCTTGAACACTCTATCAGAGAGGTAAACTCTCTCCCAATTTGGTACCTCCTGAATCCCTAATCAGTCTAGCTTCCAAACCTGGCACAATCAAACCTATCCTCCCAACAGCCACATTGTCATTATGAGTAATAGACTGGACTTATCTCAGTCATCCTTGATGAAAAGTAACCTAGTGACGTGTCAAGGCAAAACACCTCTTAGTAGCCCCCCTGAGGGGGATGTCCCAGTGAATTATGGGCAATATGCCTGTGCAGTTGCTACAAAATGTGCATGTCCCTTTAAGCACTGACTACTCCTAAACTCCTCCCAAACTCCTCCCTAACTCTACCCTTACCCACCTAGTTAGCATAATTAAACTCTGACTGACAGCTTTATGGCTTTAAAAACTGTATCTCTAACTCCTGCCCTTTGCAGGTCCCCTTACTCTCCTCTCCTGCCTGCTGCAAAGTCAATGTACCAATAAACTTTTATAACTCTGCCAAGATTGCTTGAGTCCAGTAATTCATTTCAGACTAAGAATTCTCAAAGGATTTCTTAGAAATCCACCCCCCCTCTTCCCTACCTCTTCAACATGGCTAGTAAGTGTTAAGTGTCTGAGGCTGGATTTAAACTCAGATACTCTTGATTCCTGGGCTGGTGCCCTATTCACTGCATCACGTAGCTGCCCCAATAAATTTATTTCAAAAAAAGATTTTATTCCAGAGTAAACAAGAGTGGCTTAGAGTGAACATACATAGAAAGGTGAAAATAAATGAAAGCATAGGCAGAACAGGAGACCTCCTGGGAACATCAGAGAAAATCTGAAGAGAAATTCCAGGATGTCCCTGTGAAGGGGACTTCCAGGCTAGGTACTTGGTCAGTTTAAACAATAAGCCACAAGTTCTGGGGTCCGCTGGATTGGAGCTGCATCTCCCAACTCCAAGGAACTTTTATCCCTGGGACAGAGAAGGGAGTTGGGTGTCTGAGCCAGGGAAGATAGAGAGAACTTCTGCTGACAAGGAAGGTCAGACCCAGCTGTGCTGCAGAGACCCCAGGGGGGCAAGGAAGAAATCCTATGAGGAAAACCCAGAGGAATATTGTAACCAAATTCGGAAATCTCCAGCTCGAGGACAAAACATTACAAGCAACAAAAAAAGCACAGTTTCTATATGGAAGGGCCAAAATTAGAATCACACAAGACCTAGTAGTGGAGATAGTAAAAGACCAAAGGTCTTGGAACAGTATATATCAAAGAGCAAAAGAACTGGGGTTCCAGCTAAAAAAAAAAAATCCTACCTAGCCAAGCTAAGCATAATACCAATGAGAAAAAAAGTGTATTTACTGAATTCCCAGACTTCAAGGATTTTATCCTTTTTTTCTACATCTTCTTTTATTTATTTTTTTAATTTATTTTTTTAACTTTTTATTTTTCTAAACTTTTGTTTATTTTTAGTTTACATCATTCATTTCCATGAGATTTTGATTAACATATTTTATTCCCATCTTTCCCCTACCCACCACCCCAAAACAGTGATCCCACTGTATACCCCCTCCCCAAATCTGCTCTCTCCTATATCCTCCCCCATCACCCCTCTGACTTGCCAGTGGGGCAAGATGGATCTCCCTACTGCAGTACCTGTACATTTCCCTCCTTCGTATTCCACTCCCCATTTGTTCTATTCTCTACTTTGTCCCTGTCCCTTTACAAAACTGTGGCTTCTAACAACCCTCCCCCCTCAACCTGACCTCCCCTCCATCATCCCACCTCTCATCCTCATCCCCCCTACTCTCCTGTGTGGCAAGATACCCAGTTTAGAGTTTATGTCATTCCTTCCCTAAGTCAACT
>JAQQSU010016661.1:0-10883 GCA_028627135.1 Pseudochirops cupreus | reverse complement strand
TACACACATACACATACACACATACACACACATACACACATACACACATACACACATACACACATACACACATACACATACACACACATACACACACATACACACACATACGCATACACACACATACACACATACACATACACACATACACATACACACATACACATACACACATACACACATACGCACACATACACACATACACACACATACACAGACGCACACACATACACATACACACATACACACACATATACATACACACATACACACATACACACATACACACATACACATATACACATACACACACATACACATACACACATACACACATACACACATACACATATACACATACACACACATACACACATACACACACATACACATACACACACACACACACACACACACACACGCATTTGACCAGTGTTGTGCGCTTCCTCAATAACTGCCACACCTGGGGACTGTACTTGGGCTAAGATGCCATCCAACTTGCATATCTTTAAGTTAAGTTCTCAGAGCTGGAGGAATAACCCACAAATAATTCAAACCTATAATTTGTTTAAATATGAACTATTTTGAACTTATTTGGGTTTGAATTGAAATGTCCACTTTATAAGTAGTTTTTGTTTGTGGATTTTTGTGTACAAGAACACCACAACTTTGATCTTAACAAAATGCTTCCCAAATACAGTGCACTCTTGTTGTCACAAGAGAAAGATGAGCTACAGTGAATTCCCTTCCATCTTCCAACTGCCTCCACCCTGCCCTCCCTCACCAAGGGAAAGCCCAGTCCCTTTCCAGGAATGCTTTAGGCTTACCTCCTCCTCGAAGAGAGGTTCTCTTCACTTTCACTCATCACCAATATTCTGCTGGACCCACCTTGACTGGCTTCATGCATCACTTCGATCTAAGTTTAAAGAAATGTTGGTGAGATATTGTGTTCCTTAATTTAGATTTTTATAAAATTGGAAAAAAAAAAGCCCCACCTCTCCGCAGAGGTTTTTGACTGTCTTATTGTCGTCATTTGTGATCCCATTGTATGCCATTTCCCACTTTGACGTGTGTGTGTGTGTGTGTGTGTGTGTGTGTGTGTGAGTCTGGTGAATATCAGAGATACAAACAAGTGATTTTCTAAAGCTTTTACTCCAGAGTGCCTTAAAATGTTGAAGGATAAGCATAACAATAGACTCTATTTTGTAGAAGACACACTTTTTAATTTTGCTCTTACTCATTGTTTTGGAAGACAAGTGAGAATGAAAGCAATGTAGAGACTGGGCGACATTCCCATTCATTAAATACTACTAATTAATGCTGTTTTTCTAGTGGTTAGTGCTGAACTTTAAGCTACATGTCCCCTGGTAAGAGTTTCATTTTGTTGAGATTGAATGAGTATAGTTTCTTTCCTGGAATTAAATCTGACAACTTCTTTGAAAATAATGATCCTCTGCATCCTGGTTTTGGGGTCAAGCTTAACATTAAATGTCCTAACTTGCATTGGCTAATCTGATAGTTTTAAACTGGAGTAAGGAATTATTTATGATCCAAGACTGTTTTCCTAATCTCATCAATCACAGCCTGCTGAATTTTAGGTGTTTATCATAACATGAGGCAGGCAACAATCTATCCCAACCTTCCCTTTGCATCTAGGTACTATTTAGGAAAATGCCAGGTTTGTTTGGGTTTAAAATGGGTAAACAGGGGATAGAAGGAAGGTTCGGGTAAAAGTCAAAATTTGCTGGGATTAACAAACACTGAACCCTCAAAATAGTATCCACTGTAGTCTGTGTATACACTTTAGAGAAACCTGGGCCTCTCGAGGTTCATTAAAAGAAACTCTGGAGTTCAACTATTTAGTTTCTGATACATGAAAGATGGACATCTGCGTTAGCTTGGTTCTGTGATTGCCTCAGATTTTATAATTGAATGATTGTGTTTGATTATCTGTTCAGTTTTAGCCATGGGAAATTTCTAGAATCTGAATGATTTTACTGATTCATATTGTTAGTCCACAGACAGCAACTGTTACAACGATATTTTTCTAGATGCTTGAAAATCCAAACCTACTTTAAAAAAATAAAGGAAAGGAAAAAAGAAAGAATGATGGCGCACCCTATGGATGGGACCCTAAGAAAGGACTTATACTTCTGTAATAAGTTTGCAACATGTATCAATGATAAAGGTGTCAGTATTTCAGTCCATTTTCAAATTAGAGATTCATTACCCAGGAGCTCTAAAATTCTATCTGCGATGCCCATATTTTGTGCAAAATCTAACCTCTCCCTGATCCTTACCCTCAATTTGTCACTAGTACCAATGAGAGTGACCTCTTTAATTTCTGTAGAGCAATGAAAACGTGCAACTCAAACCAGGATTGAAAAAACACTTGTACACCAAATAACTAGTCATGATGTTGCCTCCTGCCTCTCAAAAGCTCAAAGCCAAATCACAATGATTAATCTCTTAAAACATTTTGTCCTCTAAAGACAGAAGACTCGCCCAAGTGCCCCAGTAAGGTAGAAGAGGAGGACTATCAAAACCATTCTTTCTTTACCCTGAGTTTAGCAAGTATTGTATCCTTTAACATTATAGCCCTCCAAAAGACAGCTATCATGTCAATTAATCAACCAACACATTTATTAAATATGTACTATGTGCCAGAAACTGTGCTGCCCCCCCAACCTCAGTGTTCTCCTTTCTAGGCTAAATATCCCCCGTTGTTTCAGGCTTTTGATCATCCTGGCTATTTACTGGATACCATGCAGCTTATCAGTGTCCTTCCTAAAATGATGTGTGTAGAATTGACCATTAAATTCTCAATGTGGTCTGACCCCGGGCCAAAAGGGAGAGGGAAGCAAAAGGTATAAGCTATTGTTGTTTATCCTTTTCGAAGAGGACCAGTGACATAATGGTGATGTCTTGACATGTGCCTAAATTAGATTAAAGTGAGGCAGAGTTGCACAAAGCCTCACTTTCTCTCTTCCTGAGTCATCAAAGTCCAGTGGCAGGAGAAAAGTCAAGATGACTAGAGATGGTCTAGGATGTAGTGGATGACCTTGGCATCTTTGATGCCTGACCAAGCCCTAAGCACTCCACAGCACCTGCTTCAGCCCTCTTCATGGCTGTGTAGGTGTAAGAAGCCTGTAAAGGTGGAGGAGGCAGGTTAGGAAGGGCTTTGAATGCCAAGCACAGGATTTTGTATTTGATCCTGGAGGCTATAGGAAGTTCCTGAAGTTTATTGAAGAGGAGTGACATGGTTAGACCTATGCTTTAGAAAGATAACTTTGACAGCTGAGTGGGGAATGGACTGGAGTAAGGAGTGACTTGGGGTGGGCAGACCAACCATCAGACTTTTGCCATAGTCCTGGAGAAATGAAGACCTGCACCACAGTGATAGCAGGGTCAGAGATCAACATATTGTACCATATGCCACCAAAAAAATTTTTTTAAAAACCCCTCAATTATCAATTTGTAACCTTAATATGAAAAGTCAAACTGAAGGAGAAAGAATGAATACCAGACCAGATACCTTTCATATCTATGCAGAGGGGGTATGAATTGTTAACCAAACAAAAATGACAAAAATAAAGTGGCTAACCACGATGCTTTAAAATTGGAAAGGTTTTGTACAAACAAAATTAACACAACTAGGCTAAAGAGGAAAGCAGTTGTGTTTGGTGGAGGCGGGGAGTCTTGCATCAAAAATCTCTATTCAGGTGCTATCTGAGCTCCATCTGGAGCGAACAAATCTGTAAGACCAAAAGCCCCTTTCCAGTAGATAAGGGGTCCAAGTCCATGGATAGTTGCTTTGTTCAGTGCCTTATAAAAGGCTGCTCCAAGTCCCTAACACAAAGAGAAATGCAAATCAGAACCATTTTGAGTTTTCTCCTTACAAGCAGCAAACTATCAAAGACAATGGACCAGAGAGGGATGGGGATAGTGAATGTTGCAGGGCTCTGGAAAGAGGGATATGGTTTTAGAATCCTTCAAATCTGGAAGGTGGAGTAAGGAGGCAGAAGTTCTTGATAAAGGTCTCTTTCCCACTCAAAAGCTAGTCAGAGGCCATGGATCAAAGGAGGCTGAAGCAGACCAGTATCCATCTAGGCTTGTTCCTTTTCAGTGATGAGTGGGTTGGTTAGCTTGTGTGGAAATTTGAGAAAGCTGGGGAGAGGATGCTGTGTGTCCACTGTCCAAGGTGGCTTTGTGTACGCTGGGTATGACTTGTACCTGCTTCTTGTCTCAGGATATCATTAAGTGTTTATAGTCCTAGTTGCTGGGCAGCAGGAATAGTACCAGCTACCTGCCAGAGAGTTCTTTCTGAGCCCTAGCACATTGTCTTGGCTATGTGTGCGCTAGAGGAGCCTGCAAGTCAGGCTAAAGAATGGAATTTCTCTAGTGTTCTGGGCCAAAAGAGTAGAGCTCATCTTGGTCATTGACTACGCATCCTATTTAGAAATTCCCCATGCCCTTCCTAAAGTGGCTTTTGTTGCTCACATGCTCCTCTGCTCTGTTTCCACAAAACATTCAGTCTAGATCTTGCCAACAGATCTGACCAAAGGTACTACCTCTTCATTCTGGAACCTTGACAACACTCTCCAAGATACCTTATAAGGAATTCGGAGGAATTTGGGGTCAAGTACTATGAACTTAACCAGGTGGAACAAAGGTGTGAAGGCTGCCCAAAGGAGCCTCTAAGATTTCCTTCGTAGAAAGTATTTTTGCCTAGTGGACAGAAGGCTGGGCTTAGAGTCAGGTCTCAGATCAGAGACCCTGGACAAGTCACTTAGTATCTCTAGGCTACAAATTTCCTCATCTATAAATGGGAATAATGATACCTATTGCCCCCACCTTGTAGGGTTGTTGTGAGAAAACAAAGACATAATGTAAGAAAAACCTCTCGTGAACTTCAAAATGTTATTTAAAGGTCAGCTCTTACTCTCATTCTACAGAGACCTACTGTGTGTGTCTGATCTCATAATCCGGTATGTGAAAATAATACCTGGTTGAGGGAGGTGCTATTGCTGTTTGTCCATCGTTCTTGAAGAGGACCATGACCTAGGGAAGGTGGTACCAAGACATGCAAGTGAATTGGATTTAAGTGAGGCAGGGCTGTGTAAAGTCACTAGCCTCACTTTCTCCTCTGGAGCCATCTGGATCCAAGGGCCAGATATAGATCAGGGCAACTGGAGAAGGCCCAGTGGTGGTGGTGACATGAAGAAGGAAGGACCCTGGATTTTGAGTGAGGGGACCTGGATTCTCATCCCAGCTCTGTGGCTGGGATTAGCTTCTCTGGGCCAGGGAGATCATACAGCCCAGTCCCTTTATTTCTCAGATGAAGAAATTAAGTTCCTTTCCAGCTTTAAATCTGTGATCCTGGGATCATAAATTTATGTGATCTGATTCGAGATGAAAGATTTTTTATGACTGTTATAGTAGAGAGAAAATTAGCTCATTTAGAATCCTGAAGAAGTGAGTTCAAATCCTGCCTCTGACACTAGGGGCTGTGTGGCCTCTGAACAAACCACATAATCTCTCTATCAATGTTCCAGACACATATAAGTTGCAGAGAAGCTGCCCACCTTTATCGACTCAGGAACTTCTCTGTCCTGATGAAATCATAGGGCCAATGCCAATTCAAAGGCATCTCCCAGTTCGTAAGATTTAGAGCCAATGAAAACCTTAGAGTATCTAGTTTACCTCCATTGCATACAGAAGGAAACAGGGACCCACACAGGCTAAGGGGCTTATCCACTTACACCTATTATACATAGGAGAACTAAGATCAAATCCAGGCCTTGCTTCTCTTCACACCCCAGGCTCAGCTTTGCCAGCTCTGAAATTTTACCTTGTAGTATGGGGCGTCCCTGGGTCTTCAAATGCAAGGCCAAAGGAATGTAAGTTCTGCTACATTTATAAGGTGTAGGCTTCCAGTGGGGTCCAGCAAAGGACTGTGTGTTGGTTGTCTGAGAACCACGGTAGGCAAGCACAGAAAGTCTCGTGATTTCAGGCTTGGCCACCAGCTGACAAATTCTTTTAGCCAAAGCAGCTCAAGAAAACTTGTTCTTGAGGGAGTGGAAGGGCTCAGGTATTTTCAGAGGAAGTAACACACAGATGAAATAACATATCTTTCATAGTATCTAAAAGGTCTTCAGAGGATAATTTATCAAGTCAGAACAATAAAAGGGCCTATTTGTAGGCCTTGTGGCACATTTACAACATGATGAGTATTAATAATGACAGTGATATTAAGAGTCACTAGATCAGTATTCCTAGTGCTGATCTGGAGGAGCTGTAAGATCTTTTCCTGCCTTCTGAACCATCAAAGAAAGATTAAATTAGCTTCATCCTTGTTTCTGGGTGTAATTTACATCACTGTATTCTTTTTAAAATGAAAATTTTTTTTCAATCAACAGATATTTGCTTTCTCTCCTTCCCACCTCTTTTACCCATTTAATACAAAAAAGAAAAGAAAAGAAAAAAGCTTATGGACCCAAAATAGTCAAGCAAAACAAATCCCTTCATTGGCTATGGCCAAAAAATACATGTCTCAATCTGCATCCTGAGCAAATTACCTCAGTATTCTAATGCTTTGGAAAGTGGCAAACTGTGTGTTGTATTAAAAAAAAACTTCACAAATTTATGGCCATATATCCCTTAGCTATTTTTCAGGAGTGAAAAGCTCTGCCAATAAAAGAAATAATCTGGCTTGGCCAGGAATTTATCAGATATCTTCTGGTTAACAGAAAGCTTGATGAAACGGTTGTTAATTAATAAAAGAAGGAAGTTTTATTTTCTTATTTTTTAAAAGCAAAGTGAAAGGAACTAAGAATGTTTTACCCTGTAATAGAACAGCAAAGAAGGCTGTGGACCATCCTACCCTACACAATCTTGGTAATGGGCTAGATCCTTGTCGGTTTAGTCCTATTTGATGGATTAGAGAACCTAAAAGTCATGCTGATAACTGTAGAAAATGAAGAGCATTTATGACAACCTGCTTGCAAATCCCTTTTCAAATGGGAAATGCTGTATAAATACTACAAGCTTTTTGTTATCCAATAAATCTGGGGAACAAGGGAAGAGCTGTAGCAGCGACCAAACATTCTGCTAATAATTTGCTCTGTCATCCTCCTTACCTCCCCCATGAGTCTTTTCCAAATTCTCTGTTTAATTCCAGTTGGGGACCTCAGCAATGCAGAGTAAGCATAAGACTAACGAGGGAACGTTATGACTTCACGCCTTCGACATTTTCCCCTGCTATTTAAATGCCATAAACATCAAGCTTGTCTTTAAATACCCCAGCACTATATTGTGGACTTTGTCATGTCGTCCTTTATGAAGGACAGTAAGATAACAGCGTGGCTCTCACAGTCTGAAGGTGGTAGTGGGGGGAGCCTGGTGCTCTTTCGGAGAGCAGCAGAGGGGTGAAGAGGAGGAAGAGCAGGTGAAATGCCCTCTCTGCCCTGGGCTAGTCTCGGCTGGGTTTCTTTTAATTCTTTCTGAGTTTCTATTGTCTCTCTGATGAAATCATTTTTACCCTTAGATTGTTTTCAAAGACTGAAGCAGAAAGATCCTTTAAAGAATGGACCCCAAATGTTGGACAAAGACCAATGACCTAGGAACGAAGTTGGCAAATTGTTTTGTTAATTATTTTAGGAATCTTATCGTTTCATTACTGAACGGCATGCATTAAAAACTACTAGTAACAATGAGTTGGTTTTTTGGTTTGTTTGTTAAACCATTCTCTGTGACACAGTCCTTTACTGAAGCTACACAGAATCAAAACCAGCATTAATTGCGTCACAGTTCAATGATACAATGGGGTCTAAGGTGTTAGAAGACTAGCCTCCTTGTGGGTCCTTGCATGAGACACTCATTTCCTGATTTTGGATGTTTTCACTGGTCATCCCCTGGGTCTGGAATTCCCTCCCTCCTCATCTCCATCCCTTGTCTTTCTTGAAGTCCCAGCTCCCACCTTCTACAAGAAGCCTTTCCAGATCCCCCTTAATGCTCATGCTTTCCTTCTGTTGATTAGCTCGAGATTATCCTGTATATAACTTAGTGATCCTCAGTTGTTTGCCTCTTCTTTCCCATTAGACTATGAGCTCATTTGAAAATAAGGACTGTTTTTCGTTCGTCTCCCCATCACTTAGCACAGTGCCCTGGCACATGGTAAGTGATCGGTCAATGCTAGATGTCTAACTGGAAAGGCAAAGGAAAGCAAAAAAAAGTTTCTGCCTTCAAGAACACTCTAATGGGGAAGACAATATGCAAACAACTCTATGCAAATTGGAGATAATTTCAGAGAGAAGGCACTAGCATTAAAAGAAGAGAAGGAGATGCTTCTTGCAGAAGGTAGGATTTTAGGGGACTTGAAGGAAGCCAGGAAGTAGAGATGAGGAGGGTTAGGGGAGAGCCAGTGAAAATGGACAGTCAGAAGATGGAGTAGGAGTGGGAATGGGGAAGGTAGAAAATGGGGTCAGGATGGGGAAGGACTGGAAGTATGAACTTGGACTGGGGCAAAGTCAAAAATGGTGGGGTGAAGAAGCTAGACAAAGAAGCAAAAGACAAAGACAAAAAGAAGCTAGACCGCTAGACAGCGGTCTCTCACCAAGCAAAACAGTAAGGCTGCAGATGGCAGTTCAAGTGGATGTGCTGGCTGGTTTGGCAAACTGTTTTTCCTACTTTTTTCATTCTTTGTTATAAGGGATAGCTCTCAGGAAGGGTGAGGGGACATGGGATATATTGGGAACTGAAGAGATCTAAAAAAAGAAATTAATAAATCAACTTTTAATTTAGACTAAAGAGAAAAATCTAATGTGTTTTATTATTTTGGGAGAGGGGAAGGGTGTTTTTCTTGTATAGAGTACCTGCTCCTCTGATGTTGTGAAATTCAACGTCAATTCAATAAAACTGTGCTAAGTGCTGGGGATACAAAAAAAAGGTAAAAGATACTCTTTGCCCTCAAGAAGCTTACAATCTAACACCGAAGACAACATGCAAATAAATATATAAAAAGCAAGCTACAGAGAGGATAAATGGGAAATGACTGAGAGAGGGATGGCACTGGATTTACAGATTGGATTGGGGACGGCTTCCTGTAGAAGGTGGGGTTTGAGCTGAGATTTAAAGGAAGCCAGGGAGGTGTGTAGTCAGACTGGAGGGCGGAGAGCCTCACAGGGATAAGGGACCGTCAAAGAAAATGCCTGGAACGGAGAGATGAGTATCTGATTCATGGAACAGCCTGGAGACCAGTGGCACTGGTTTCAAGAATGTGTATTGGAGCGTCAGGTGGGAGATGACTGGAGGAAGGCGGCTGGGTTATGAAGGGCTTTGAATGCCAAACTGAGCACTTTGCATTTGCTCCTGGTGGCAATAGGGAACCACTCCGGCGGAGGGGCTGGCATGTTCAGATCAGTGTTTTAGGAGAATCACTTTAGTATATTGGATTGGTGTGGGAAGAGAAGTGATTTAAATATTTGTGCAGGTAAATAGCTTTATGCCCAGGAATATGACTCACACTTTCCGATGTAGTAACAGCAGAATTTTGGAAATGCCTTCTAATCTTTATGAAGGGGGAAAAAACACAAGTTGGGATAGTAATAGAAAATCTGGCCTCATTTTAAATTGGCTTATCGCCAAGATCTTGGTCACACAAGCGTCCAAACTTTCTGGTGAGTCATATCATCAGCCTTTAGCTGGTGCTTGGAAGAGCAGGGAGGAATCTAAAGGCTTTCTGCCCACCGCAGTGAATCTCCTCCCACCTGGGGCTTTTCTGGAATAGATCCGAAAACTACACTTGTAGCCCCCAGATGCCCAAAGCCCATGGGTTCCCAGCCACCAGGAGGGATTAACAGCTTTCCATGAATTCAGCAGGAGGGGTTGGATACAGATTTGTAAGAGTCAGAGGGCCTCAGAATTAGAGCTGGACCAACTTAGAGACACCTATCTGTTCCAATCTCCTTTTTTTATAGCAGAGGTAACTGAAGGTCAGGCACCTTGCCTAAGTAAGGGGCAGAACAGAGTATAGATTCAAACCCAGAGCCTTTGACTCAAGATCCCGTGTCATTGGAGATGTGGAATGATGGTGGGTGGGTGTTTCCGTGTGTGTGTGTGTGTGTGTGTGTGTGTGTGCGCGCGCGCGCGCACGTGTAAGAGAATATGAATTTTTGTTAGAAGTGTTAGAATGATTTGTTTTTTTGGTCATCCAGTCATGTGTGACTTTCCATGATGGCAAAGATATTGCAGTGATTTGCCATTTCCTTCTCCAGCTCATTTTACAGATGAGAAACTGAGGCAAACGGGGTAAAGTGACTTACCCAGGGTCACACAGGTAGTGTTTGAAGTCCATAAACTTCATCAGAAAAATGAGTCTTCCTGATTCCAAGCCCAGTGCTCTATCCAACTGTACCCCTAGCTGTCCTGATAAAATGATTATAAGCATTTATTCCCCTTTTTGTGTATATGGGTTATAAACTGAGGCTATTTATTTCCTGGCACAACGGTAAGAGGGTCAGCCTTTGCTTCAGGAAGAACTGAGTTCAAACCTTGTCTCTGACACATGCTCTGTGACAGAATATAAACTGTCCCAGGTTACAACACTCTAAGACTATAAATTGTAGAGGAATTGTACATTATGTATATATTATGGGAGGAAATGCCTTATACAGATGAAGTCACAGATCCAGATCCCAACCCGCCCTCCCCTGTAATGCCATGCACCAGCAGATTCCCAAAGGAATGCTACTGTGAACAGCTTTTAGAGTTCAGATTACAAAATAGAGTGAACACTCTGTTTATTCCATTACAAATCAAGACAAACATTCAAAACATTATAATATTCACAACATTACATCTTATCACAGAAAATGGCCACACAG
>JAQQSU010016660.1:0-10883 GCA_028627135.1 Pseudochirops cupreus | reverse complement strand
TAAAGGATATTTAAGGGAATTGTCAGAGAAGCCAGAGAGTAACAGGTTATGGAGAAAGCATATGGTGAGGGGACACTAGGTGGCACAGGGAATAGAGTACCAGCCCTGGAGTCAGGAGCACCTGAGTTCAAATCCGACCTCAGACACTTAACACTTACTTGCCGTGTGACCTTGGGCAAGTCACTTAACCCCAATTGCCTTTCCTTCCCCCCCCAAAAAGCAAAAAAAAAAAAAGTATGTGGTGAAAAGGCAAGGAAAGGATGTAGACATTTTTTTTTCAAGACGTTTGGTAGCAAAGCATGAGGATGGGCTGAGATTAAAAGAGAATGGAGTAAAAGCATCAATGGATGACTTTGGGGGGGACTGGGGACACCTTGACATATTTGTAGCTCAATGGAAAGGAGTCATTAAATATGGAGATGGGTATTAGATGGGTATTAATTGCTAGAGGGAAGGGAGAGAAGAGAATCATGGGCAAAATTGAAATTATCATTAGATAAAGTTAATATAGAGCTGGAAGGGACTTACATGCCATCTATTATAAGACTAAACAGTCTTTTTACAGATGAAAAACTGAGGCATAGATAACTAGGGTGTCATATGCAAAGTCACATAGTTAATAGCAGTAATTACAACAACAAAAAAAGATAATAATAACTAACTTTTATATACTGCCTACTACATGTCAGGTACTCTGTTAAATGTTTTACAAGTTTTATTTAATTTAATTTTCAAAAACTCTGAAAGGTAAGTGCTATTATTATTCCCATTTTATAGTTGAAGAAACTGAAGGAGACTGAAGTCAAGTGACTTATCCAGGGTCACAGAGTTAATAAGCATTTGCAGTCACATTTGAGCATAGGTTTTTCTGACTCTAGGATTAGCACTCTATCCACTGTGCCACTGAGCTGCTTCAACATAACTCCTATTTGAACCCAGAAATTCTGACTCAAAATTTAGTGCTCTTTCTCTTATATTATCTTGCTTTATGTAAATGTCTCCCTGTCTATAACCAGGGAGAAGGATAAAAGAGTGAGTGATGATTGTTTAGTAATGTTGAAGAAAGAAGGGAAATGAGGGAATCTAAGTTCAGCGGCCTCAATTTCCTCAGAAGAAAAGTCCATCATTTTTTGTATACTTGGAAAATAAGAGGGGGTAGCATTTAGGGACCTGAGAAAATAGGAAAATGGTTAGGACATTGATTGTTTGGAATGACATAGGCGGGGGTCAACAAATATAATTAAAGCATTTGATCAGTAGCAGCAAAGATTCATTTAAGGTTACACACGACAAATGTGTAGTAGATGAAATCAGTTTGTTTTCACAGCAATCTCTAGCCCTGTTCAGAAGCCTTGGAGCTGATGTCAAGAAATCAGATGTAGGTTACGCATTAATAAATTTTAGCAAGTCAGAAAAAGGCTTAAGTTCATGGGGACAAGTGATTACTAACAAAACAATAGTAACTAGCCAAACCTTAAAATGATATATAATGGAGTCAAGTCTCAGTATGGATACAGTAAAGTCAGAAGGGAGAATACAGATTAGAACCTGGACGGGGTAAGAGACTAAGTGTAAATTTAGTGCTCTCATACAGAGCTATCCAAATGCCTCCTGACAAAGTGAATACAACTTTTATATTGTTCCCTCCTATTCACACTATACCTGCCTTCTAACTATTCTATTTCCCTCTTCAATAAACACCACTTTTTTTTTCCTTTTACCTTCTAACATATTCTTCTGGAGACACTTTTGTATATTTTACTTTTGAGTTCTCTGCTTAACCAAAAGGATGTGAAAAGTCCTGCTATCTTTACTAAGCTCTAATGCCCTGGTTGACCCGTCCTTTGATTCCACGGAGATCTGGTCTGCCATCTTAACTGTAACAGGGAATTTTTGTCAGGAAATGGTTATATCTAGACCTTTCTCCCCACTGATCTTTCAATAAGTGGAAATGAAAAGAAATTGTTATTTTAAGTATTTGCTGATTCACGCCATCAATAAAACAACCCTTTACATCCCATTGTTCTGTCATTAAAGAGGCTGAAGAACCAAGATTCACGACCCACAGCTCTGGAAAGTCACAGAGAAAAGAAAAAAACAAAGAGTAATGTAGAAATAGTAAAGAAAAAGGAAGCCAGAAGTCCTGGGTTCTAGTCCACTAAATACTTATGTGAACTTTGGTACGTAGTTCAATATTTCTGGGCCTCAGTTTCCTCCTCCATAACACCAGAAGTTTGGACTACATGAACTTTAATCCTTTAATATGACCTTTAGCTTTAAAATATTGTGGTCTCCTTCCTACCCCTAATCCTGGCTTCTTCCTGTTTTCTGCTCCAAATGCCTCATGAACATGGGCCAGAGGACTGACACAAGTTAATATCTGCTGGTTTCTCGCTGAATAACAACTGTAGATGGAATCCAAGAATATATGTAGCTATGAAGTGGCTAGAAGACACTAACACCTCACTATGGCATTACAAATGGTAAGCAACCTGTGTGAGAATGGCACATTTTCAGCAATGAGCCATGGCCAAGACACCCCCCCCTCCCCACTGTAAATACCCATGCCCCATGCAAAGGAAGCCAAGATAGAGACTTCCATTCATGAACCCCTTCCATAGTGAAGATGGATATGAATCACTAGTAATCATTCTTCTCTCCTTCCCTCCATAGTCACGACCATCAATCCTTGGTCTTCATAACTTGTTTGTCTATCTTGAAACTTTAGGTGAACAGAAACTAGAGGTACTAAAAGGTTGTCCCTTACACAAACCTCATCCTTGTTTCACATTCTGTCACATTTAAACATGTTAACAATTCAGCCTGTGCTCCAAGAAGGAAATGGAAAGGTTGAGCTTATTGTTTACCTATGCATTTTCTAGTGACTTTCAGTAGCCCTAGAACTTTGGCTTTCCATATATTTCCCACACTGTTTTCATCACTGCTTACTCCTGACAACTGCTCATTGTACAAGTGAGTGTGATGAAATATATAAATGGAACTTTGAGGATAAAAATGATGAATTACTACAAATCACTTAGAGTTATTTGTATATTATTACAAAAATGATTTAATTACCATCATTCAATCTCAAGAAAAGTACAATAACCACTCTCCCTGTGTGAGGCAAAGAATGACAATAGTTTTCATCATAATAGCTAGCATTTATAGAATTTTAAGATTTGAAAAGCACTTTATAAATATTTTCTCATTTTGTTCTCACAATAAACCTGGAATGTAGGTGTTATTGTTATCTTCACTTTAAAGATTAAGAAACTAAGGTGGATAGAGGTTAAATGACTTACCCAGGGTCACACAGCTAGCGACTGAGGCCGTATTTCTATTCAGACAAAGGTGAACTGTCTGACAAGGCTGTGTGGTTCCATCTCTCATAGTCTGTCAAGACATTACCACAATGTATATTAACCAGAGATTTTTAATGGAATTACAATCCTATAATCCCCCTTATTCATTTGTCACCCATCGGGGAACCTCAGCAACATAAACCCAGAGAGTTCCTTTCCATTGTATGCAGAAATCATGTGGTTCTATTGAAGGATTTTTGTCGTCTTTAAAGTCTATTTCTTTTAGTGATTATAGATTGATATTAATCATAATTCACATATCAGGATTTTCCTAGCATATACTTTTTTTAAATTTATAGGGTTTGGTGGAACAGGAAAGAAACAAATCAAGGCAATGCCCTGAACAATAACTTAGATATTGGCTTAGGCATTTAACCTTTAAGAGCCAAAGTCCATTTTATTTTGAATTAAAACAAACAAGAAAAGAGTTTGCCATTAACTTCAGTATCACAAACACTCTTGGCAAAATGTATTTGTTTTGCTAATTTTCTAGATTTCAAAAGTGTTAATAATGCAGATTAAACTTATAATTGTGTCAAGGAAGGATATTACATGTATACATATGTATGCATAATATATAGTAATATATACACATATAAGCACACATATACATACACATATGTGTGTATTTTTAAATTGATTTTATTCTCCTCTCCCCCTCCCCCATAGAGAACTTAAGTATTTACCAGGATATCTCTGGTTTCAATACAAGCTGCAACTTATTAGCTATCTGACTTTGAAAAAGTCATTTGGCCTTTCTGAATGTCAGATTCTTCACAGGAGATCTCAACCTGTGGGTCACAATCCCCTCTGGGTCACTTAAGACCACTGGAAAACACGTATTTCCAATGGTCTTAGGAACCGAGACACTGCTCCTCTATCTGTCTCCAGGCAGGTCCGCTCACATGCAGATACATCCACATATGAGTATTAAAGGGTCTGGGCATTAGGAAGGTTGAGAACCACTGACCTATAAAATGAAGTACTTGGGTTGGATGATCTATAGAGTATCTTCTAATTTTAAATTCTATAATCCTCTGAGTTCTAAGAATTTCAGAGACATAATGCCTAATAAAACAGTGTTGGTCTATTCCGCTACCAGCTTTTCAAGTATCTCATTACCTTTTAGCAGGACATTTTGTAAACTGTAAAGCATAGAGACTTTAGGAGTAATTTTGTGTATAAAACCAAAATGAACAAAATACAAACACCTATAAAATTAAGTCTAATAATCCTCTCTGATACAATCTTGGCAGACTAGGAGATGTATGAAATCTTTCTTGCCAGTAGATAACCCTTTAACAAATTCTCTCTCTTCTATACCTTGTTCAATTAATTTAAGATAATTATTGGTCAATTGGAGGCACATCAATCAATTGCATGACAGAACTGACAGGTGCATTTAGTAAAAAGGGTTGAATCTGACATCCTGCATATTATACCTATCACCTCCTCATTTTGAAATTTTCACTTTTTGTTTACACAGAAAAAAATAAGGAAAAGTGATCATTTAGAAAAAAAGGAAATATGGTTAATAAAGGCAAAACAGACCACATGACTGAGGACAACACATGAATGCAGCTTTAAAAAAAAATGCCTCTAAAGCTGTGGTCACCTTTAATCATTAATGACTTCACATTCTTTAATGGCTATTAAAATACTAGATAGAGTGCTGGGCCTAGAGTCAGGAAGACCTATGTTAAAATCCAGGCATTTAGCAACTCTGTGTGTGTGTGTGGGTGTGTGTGTGGGTGGGTGTGTGTGTGTGTGTGTGTCTCTGTCTGTCTGTCCATCCAGGTGTAGCAGCAAGCACTGTAGCATACCCAGGATGGCTGTAAGCACAGTTTCTTAGATCTGCTTTTCTAAAGGAAAGCAACTCAAGATGGGTTAACGATTCTACTTTAATCAAACATATCATTTACCTATTTCAGGGGGAAAGTCAGCACCCTGAACTTCAGAGAGTATAAACAGAAGTTACAAGCATACAAAAAACACAGACACAGAGAAACAGATCAGCAGACACGGCTTCCAACTGTCTGACTATTACATCCATACCCAGTTTGTTACCACAGAGGGAAGCACCAACATCTGAGTTTTCAAAGCCAGGGGGCTTAACAGCTGCCCGGAGTCTCATCTGGCCAAATCACACAACTCTTCCCAAAGTGAGCCCCAAAGCAAAACCTCACATCATGGTATATATAGCCTTCTCCTGGATCAGAGAATGTCACAACCCTCTTGACCCACTGCCCAATCACAAAGTAACAAGGTGTGGGCATTCCTGAAAAACAAGCCTCCCACCACAGGCTCCATGTGACCACATTCAGCCTATTAGGGGGCAGAGTATATTTTCAAATCAGGGAAGGTTCTCAGATTCACTTAAGCCTATCAAGGGGCCAAGGGACAGGGAAGATCTTCAGATTCCCATTACACCAGGGTATTTTGAAAAATTTGAAAATATAGGGGGCAAAAGGGTAACTCGGCACCTGCTGGATAAGATAGAAATCATTTTTTTCCCCCAGTAGTCTTATGAAGCTTTCTTTGTGTGTAGCTTTCTGCCCGGTTCTCAGGGTTGTCTTATGGTGTTCAAAACTGCACACATCTCCATCCCAAAGTGGCTGAACACCTTGCAGCTACCTTTCTTCACCATATCTATTTTGTTATCTGGCCACTCCTGTTATTATCACTAGTATTTTCTTTGATCAGAAGTGTAAATATTTCAAATTTTTAAAGTCCACAAAGTCTGCTTTGTGGGGAATATGGGGAAGGAAGAGAAATTCCATACCCTACCCCACCCCAGTCCTCTTATTATAGGCAGAAAGGCTTTACTGCCTCCTATTAGAATTTCTTCTCTGACAATGCCACATCAAAGAGGTGTGTTCAATTGTGTCAAGTAATGGTAATATATTTTCCCTGTGAAATCACCTAATTTTATCCAAAGACTAGAAGCATTTCACTCCCCCAAATTGATTAAAAACTTGTTCACACCTTGATGGATTAATTGATTCTATAACTAAATCAAAGAGGCATTCTTACTTGAGAGAGATAATAAGGATATAGAAAATCTTGTTAGTTAAGTTAATTGGGGTGGGACGGGGCACTCCTCTTAAATAAAGTTCAGAGAATTTAAGTCATTTGTCTACCTTCACCTGGCTACTAAATTGTACAGAGCTTAGATTCAAACTCTACACCCAGAATTCATTCTCCTATACCATGCTATCTTTCCAATGTGTACCTGAGATATGTGAACTACATTGAACAAGTAAGCAGCTTGACATAAGGTATAGAGTGCTAAGACTTACACTGAAGATCAGAACTCAGATCCTGCCTTGTAAATGATCTCCCACAGAGTCACAGCCAATCAGTCTCAGTTTCCTCATCTATAAAGTGGGAACAACATCAGCACAGATCACATAAGATAGCTCTAGGGATCAAATGATATGTGTAAGTTGTTTTATAGATTTTAAATCATTATGCAAATGTTAAGTACAATTAATTGAATTGAATGAGTTAAGTGAAGATTTAGAAACTGTTCAGTAATTTGGTGTACTGTTAGTAGAAAATCTACATTTTTCCCTTATTTGTTTAATCATAATTGTCTAATAGTTGCATCAGTGTGTTGCAGTCATAATTTACTTTATTCTCCCTCTTCCCTCAGACCTTTGCAATTATTGTCAAGGTCTGTCTCCAATTCTACCCCTCTGCAAAGATTAAGCTTCGTTCTAGGGTACCAGCATGAAGTTACTAGGAGGCATTTTGATAATGTTGGACTTAGAGTGAAGAAAACCTGAATTCAAATTCCTACCTGAGGAATTTACTATCTGTATAACTCTGGACAAGTCATTTAACTTCTCTCAGTTTCAGTTTGCATATTTGTAAAATTGATATAATAGTAGCACTTACCATCTCAAGAATGTTCTGATAATATTTATAAAGCACTCTAAAAAGCATATATATATATATATATATAAGCATAAATATACAACTACATATATGCATACATATAAGTATACACACATATACAACATAAATATATGTATAGACTAAACCAAGAAATTATATTTTGCCTTCAGAGATTGCTTTATTTGGGGAGATATGTTTCTTCCAAATTCATGATGCCCAGGTTCATACACTCCCTCCCACGGTAACTGTCTGGAAGAAAGAAAACTATGACCAGATCTTCCAACTCTTCAGAGATGATTATTTAAATAGAGGCCTAAAGCTGTGAATATTTAGGCCCATTACTGCTATTCAATTGTTCTCATCTGTTCACTCCCCTGAGGAAGTCTTCACAGTATGGGGTAGATATACCTCTAACTCACTGATAGGTTTGAGGCCTGTCAGTTGCCCTCAACCTGGTTTAGCTCATCTGCTGAGATGGTTTTACTGACCTGTAGCTGCTGTACCTGCTACAGCTTCTTGGAGACACAAATGAGAGTTGAATGGTGGACTACAACAGCATCTCTAGTATAAGGGCTTGCCAAGACTTTTCTAGGCTGTTTATCCAGCCTCCCTGGTACAAAGACATACAAAAAAGCAGAAAATGAAAAAGAAAATGTGGTAGAGCAGAAGAAGGCACTAGATATTGTGCTGGATGAAAACTGGAAGAGAGATCAGGGAAGATTTCATGAAAGAGGTTACACTGGAGTTGGGCCTTGAAGGAAGAAAAGGAAAGCAGAGCACAAATTTCTCAGGAGATGGGTGCCAATTTCTATCCATTAGTAGCCAATCACTGTGACTAAAGAATGGCAGAGCCAGAACACTAGGCTGCAGAAGTGGTTACTCCTGCATAGGGAGTTCTTCTGTCTCCTAAATATTATCCTAGTATAACTTAACTAAGAGTTATTTACCCACTTGCTGTACCAGAAGATGAACTCCATAAGGCTAGGCATTGGGATATTTTTCCTACTCCTCAATTCCCAGATCTTCAAGAGAAAAGAGGAAAAGTAGAAAACCCAGTGCTCATTTGAGTTTGAGCATCAGACTGAATTTAGCTGTTGAAATCAATTGTTTAGTGAGAATATTTTGTTTCTATGTAACTTTCAGTTAAGAAACTGGTCACTGATTTCCTCTTGCATTTTATTTAAAGGGAATTCAAGATTGTGGATGACAAAACTAGAGCCAAATCTGTGCCCTCGGTACAAACTAAAGGAAAAAAAAATCAAAGCAATTCCAAGAGTATAAGTAGTTCAGTTAACTTTACTTAAAAAATAATCAAGAAATTACACTGCTGAAATGGATCAGACATGGAGGCAAAAATCTGATGAGAAACTCACAGTGCACTAATGTTTGCAGCATAATTTTCACATCAAAGAACTTCAAATAAGATTTTTTGGGGGCAAGTATTTCAACTTTTAGCAATATCCTAGTGTCACACATTTCAAGATTTATGCATGTCTTGGTTTGAGTAAAAACTACCTAACAATAGCACCTCTCTCTTGACATCACTAGGATGCCTAGGACCCCAATGAAAGCCCCAAATTCACATAACAGGAGAATTGGCACGAAAATATCATCAGCATAGGGACATCCTGAAACTGCATAATCTGTTCCAATTAAAAAGCAAAGTAATCTAAAGTAATGAAAGATTTGCTGACTACAACTGCATACTTCTGGGGAAAATGCAGGATTAGAACTAGAGCTATCTGAAGATGAAGTTGTCTGTGTAAGATTGGTCAAGTAAAGAGTTAAAGAAATAGGTGGAAAATTCATAATTGGTCTCTAGTCTCCCATCTCCCACTGACTAGTTATATGACCTTGATTAAATTGCTTAACCAATTTGAGAACTGGTTTCTTCATTTTTAAGAGGAGGTGGTTGGAACTAAATGGTTTCCACAGTCCCTTCCAGCTCTAATAAAATTCATTCAGACATAAGCATCTGAATTTCTAATCTAAGTTAGGTACAACTTTATCTTCTAGTTGTTTTTTTTTTAATCTTTTGATGATGAAAAAAATAAATCCAGGTCAATATAGTACCTCAATTATGAAAAAATAATAATAACCAACAGTGAGATAGCATGTTGATGTCTTACCAAATTATTTACATATGGTTGTTCTGTTGTTTCAGTTCTGTTGGATTCTGTGATCTGATTTGGGATTTTCTTGGCAAAGATACCGGAATGATTCACCATTTACTTCTCCAGTTCATTTTACAGACGACGAGCTGAGGCAACAGGGTTAAGTGACTTGTCCAGGATCACACAGCTAGTAAGTGTCTGAGGCCACATTAGAACTCGGAAAATTACTCTTCTTTACTCTAGACCCAGAATTCTATCCATTGCATCACCTAGCTGCTCTTTACTTATATATATCACCCTAATTAATCTTCACAACAATCCTGTGAGGTAGGTACTATCATTATCTTCATTTTACAAATGCAGAACTGAGATTCAGAGAAATTAAGTCACTTGCCTGCCAAGTGTCACACATTTAGTATGTGTCAAAGATAAGACCTAGATCCAGAAATTCTTGAATCCAGACCAAATTTTCAGTCCGTTGCCCCGCGAAGACTGAAGTAATACACATCAAGAAATCCTGGCAGCCAGCTTGAGTATAGTCCAGTAGGTATAGAATGCTACCCTTTAGGATATTGTACAGGGGAGAAATAGGGAATGACAAATCAAGGGATATACCACTAACCATTTTTGACACTGCTTCCTAAAACTGGAGTTGTTGACAAGTATTTTGTTATTGTTGTTGTCACTGGGAAAAGAAAGCTACAACTGATCCTTGCCACCAGATTTTGCACCTGCACTAGGAAAAGGATGAAGAGAATGAGAAGAAAGTGGGGAACCTGATCAGACATTGATGTTTCCATGGTTCTGTGATCTCAATAATGTGTGTATACATGCCATCCTATGGTTAAGATTACAACTCATTGTTCTCTCCAAGCGTGATGCCTGGTGGATGTAGCATAGACAGCAAAGGAGCACACAGACTGTCACTATGTTTGCACCAGTTCTCTCTAAATGTCCATTCCACCTTAATTTACAGACATATACTTGTTAATGATATTTTTATAGCAATTCTAATGTAAAATTCTTCATTGGAAAATGATACAGCTGGTTTATGCCCACCATCTCTCTCACCATTGTGCTTTAGGAGATGCACAACTTTTATTTTTTGAAGACTGTCCTAATCATCATTCCCTATCTAGTTCAAGTGATCACTCAGAGCTGGAGAGTTCAAATAAACATTTAAGAAATCTTATTATAAGAGTCCATGATATATTTTTAGAAGTTTCAAGATTTTCTTTTAGAAAACTCTTTATTGTATACATTCTGTAGTTATTTTAAATGAAATTTATCTTTTCTTATTGAATTTATTGGCATTATATAGAAATGATGTTTCTTTATATGGATTTCTATTATATCTTTTAATCATGCTGAAGTTCCTGTTTGAATTAATTTTTATATGACTCTAGGGTTTCCTAAGTATACCATCATACCATCTGTAAAAAGCAATAATCTTATTTCTTCCTGTCTGATGTTTGTTCTTTAAATTCCTTTTCTTATTTCTATA
>JAQQSU010001666.1:0-14916 GCA_028627135.1 Pseudochirops cupreus | reverse complement strand
ATCTTTGTATGCTTTGGAGTTCTAGGATTGGTTTAGAGTCCTATTTTATGGGTATTTTGGGGTGGGTATGTGAGAGCTGCAATATGTTGCTGCTGCTATGCCGCCATCTTGGCTCCGCCCCCCGACTCTGTGGATTTTTAAAGATGATTGAAGATATGGAATCCTTACATGCTGCGTTTATGCTTTTAAGTAAAATATCCTTCATTTCTTACAGCACCATTTTGTTCCATCACATTTTCATACCATAACTTGTTCAACCATTTCCCCAAATGATGAATACCCCTCAGATTGCAATTCTTTGCCAGCTCAAAAAGAGCTATGAGTATTTTTGTACAGCCTTAGTTTGTTTTTCTTGGGACTGATCCCTCCCTATGTCTTCTCCTCTAATTTCTCTTCTTCCTCCCCTTTTCTTCCTATCTGTCTGTTAAATAAAATGTATTTCTATACCCAACTCTTTGTCTTTTCCCCTCTTTTTACTAGTTCAGATGAAAGTAAGTTCAGAAGTCAACCACTCCACCCATTCTTTCCTCTTTGTTTTTATAGATGTCTACTTGTGCTCCCTGATTATGTGAGAATTTTCCCTAACCTCCCCTTTCTTCTAGCCCTGCAATATATTCTCTTCTCCTCCCTACCCATTCTTTTAAGATCAAGACATAACAGAATCATTCCCATGTCTTCCTAGTTACACTCCCTTTATGACCCCTGATGATGATAGGGTTCAGATGAGACACATTTATCATTTTCCCATATTAGAATGTAAGCAGTTTATCCTTTATCATTGTCCTTTCCTGTTTACCTTTTTATGTTTCTCTTAACTCTTATGTTTGAATGAAGCTCCGTTCTTTTCATCAGGAATATTTGGAAGTTCTCTATTTCATTAAAGGTTCACTCTTTCCCCTGTAGTATTATACTTGTTTTTGATAGTAAGTTATACTTGGTTTTAAGCCTATATCTTTTGCCTATTGGAATATCATATTCTAAGCTCCCTGCTCCTTTTTTTGTGATTGATGGGAAATTGAGTGTTATCCTGATTGTGTTTTTTCTTTGATATGGGAGCTCTGGATTTTGACTATCATATTTTTAAGGGTTTTCGTTTTGAGGTTTCTTTGAGGAGCTGACAAGTGAATGCTTTTTATTCCCATATTCTCCTGTCATTCTTAGATCTGGGTATTTTTTTTTCCCTCCTTAATCTGTTTTCAAGGTAATTTGTTTTTGTTATTAGATAGATATCTTTACATTTTCAGGGATGGGGGAGTTTGGTCATATTTTTTTAGTGTTTTGACTTGGTTTTAATATTTTTTGTTGCCTTATGGACTCATTGGATTCTGTTTGGTCCATTCTAGTTTTCAAAGAGGCTGTCATTTGGGCAAAGTTTTGTACGTCTTGTGCCAAGCTAAGTTATTGATTCCCTTTCTGATTTTTTTTCTTCCATAGCTCTCATTTCTTTTTATCTTTCCCTAACCTAATAGTATTTTTAAAAATTACATGTAAAGATAGTTTTCAACATTTACTTTTATAAGATTTTGAGTTCCAAGGGTTTTTTTCCACCACCTTTCCTTCCTTCCCCAAGACAACATGCAGTCTGATATAGGTTGTACATGTACAATCATATTAAATGTATTGTGAAAGAAGAATCAGAACAAAAGGTTAAAACCATAAGAAAGAAAAAAGAAAAGTGAAAATGGTATGTTTCTATCTGCATTCAAACATCATAATTCTTTCTCTGGATGTGGATAGTATTTTCCATCGTGAGTCTTTTGAAATTTCTAAGATCATTGTAGTGCTGAAAATAGCTAAGTATCAGAGTTGATCATCACCCAGTGTTATATAGCTCTCATTTCTTTTCCACTTTTTTCCTCTCGCTCTCACTTCATTTATGAAAAAAAAATAATTTTTTTTAACTTTAAAAAATTCTTACTCAGTCTCTTCTATGAAGTCTAGTTTAATTTCTGTCCAAGCTGCTTTTCTTTTAGACTTAGCTTGTATATGTTTTGGAGTCATTCTTCTGTGGTTTTGTTTTCCCTGTTAACATAATAGCTTTTTTTATGATGGGATTCTTTTGTTGCTGTTTTTTGCTCATTTGGCACATAATAAGTCCCATGTAAATGTTGTTGGTGATGCTGGTGCTAAGATTAACACCACCTGTGCCTCTCCGTATTTCTGGAGCAAAGGCCTGGGTCAGGCCTGTTGCTGCTTTCTTGTGGTATTGAATGTTTTGTTATTCACATTTTAGGCTAAGTCTGGAGACCTGAAAATTTTTGTGGCCCCAAAATGACCAGATCCAGGGCAAAGTCTGATTACTGCCATCCTGGACTGAGCTGTTGAAGTTCCTGACGTGTTTGGGTCCTTTCAGCCCACATCAGCCACCTGTATTCTTCTCTTGGCTTCAGATTGGGCTAGAAGCTGGAACTGAAATTCATTCCACTCCTGGGATCTGAGCTATATTCCTGCTACTTGTTTCTGCACTTCCTCCTTGTTTCGTATACAGTCTAAGGCCTGTGACAGCTCCTTACCCCAGAATGCTAGCCCGTAATGTGTGACCATTCCTCATTCTACCCTGGATCTGTAACCCTGAACTAATTAATGAATGACAAAGCTGCCATTTGGCACTTGTTCCAGAACCTGCACAAGGTCTCACCTGTTATGGATCTGGTACCTTATATTATTCTTGGGTTTGGGCCTTGGAATGTTTTGTGTGCTGCATTTTGTCCAAGCCCTATCTCATTATGCAGACTTAGATTGGAAACTTGACTTACTGTGATTTTTTTCTCTTGGATTCCCAATCAGGATTCAGTCTGGTATATTTTCTAAATCTCTTTGGAGGAGTTTTGACTGGGTCTCCTCTATACTTTTGCTACTCCACTAGTTTAGCTTCACCTCTCTTCTTTCTTTAATATTCTTCCTAAATTAATTTTGCATGTTTTTTTGGGGGGGGAAGAGGGAGGAGAAAGGAGGCAAAATATTAATATGATGATTACATCAAACATTTTTCTTTTTTCTCCTTTTGCTAGTAATTAATCTCTTGAAACTTATTTTTCAGGTTGAAGCTCTTAATAAGCTGAAGACCTTAAATAGTTTAATAAAATTGAATGCAATGAAGTTAAACAAAGCAAAAGGAAGGGAGGCAATGCACACATGCTTAAAACAAAATGCTTACCGAGAAGCCCTTTCTGATCTTCAGTCACCTTTGAATCCTTGTGTTATACTCTCGGAACTTTAGTAAGTAAAAGACTGTTCTCCTTTTAAATAGAAAATGGGTTATACAGATTATGGGTTCTTAACCTACACTCCGTGAACTTGGTTTTATTTCTAATATTTGAATAACTATTTTCATTATATTTTTTCCTTTGTAATCAATATGTATTTTATTTTAAGGATTTTAAAATATTATTCTTGGAGTGGCTAGGTGGCGCCATGAATAGAGCACTAGCCCTGGAGTGAGGAGGACCTGAGTTGAGGTTTGGCCTCAGACACTTAAGTAGCCATGTGACCTTTGGCAAGTCATTTAACCCCAATTGCCCTGCCCTTCCCCCCCCCCTCCAAAAAGCAAAAAATAAAAATATTCTCACAAGGGCTCTCTAGATTTCATTAGACTACCAAAGGAGCTCATGACATAAGAACCACCTACTTTTCTGATGTAAATATTGACAGTAGTCTTTTAACTCAGTAGACCTTTGTCAGCTGATTCTGAGGGGGTAGTTAAAGTGGCATAAAATCAACCATTTCTGTAAATGTGAGTTCTGCTGACTAAAGGTATTTCCAGAACATAAGGTCATATTCTTAAGCTAGATTTAGAATATAAATAAACTATTATGTTTAGTGTGGAATGGTCAACATTTAAATTCAGATAAAATATACTTATGGCTTTAGGAAAATGATATTCAAAAAATGGTCGATTCCATTTAATTACATGTAAATAAATAATAAATTTTATTTCTGTTACTCTCTGAAAATTGAAAATGAAATGCAATTAAAATGTTAGGAATCAACAAAAATCAGTATATTGTCTATTGTGCTTTAAAATATGATCTCTAAGGAGTGGCTAGGTGGTGCAGTGAATAGAGCACTGGCCCTGGAGTCAGGAGAACCTGAGTTCAAATCCAGCCTCAGGCACTTAACACAAAACTAGCCGTGCGATCTTGGGCAAGTCACTTAATCCCAATTGCCCGACCTTCCCCCCTCAAAACAAAAAACAAACAACAACAACAACAAAATATATATATATATACATACACACACACATACATATTATCACTAGAAAACTTTATGCCTTTATCATGAAAAATTGATTTCTATAAATGTACTAAGAATAGAAAATTATTTTAATATAACATATGCTCTGTGGGATATCTAAATCCTGAATTGGACAATTTCTAAAGAAGTCAGAATATCTTTGTTATAAGACTTGAAGTGAATGAATATTTTCTCCTGATTTTGAAGCCATTGAATATAATACAGATTGATGATAATACAGAAAGATGATTGAGACATGGAAAAAATGGAGAGAACTCTGTGAGGGATTATTGGAAAGAAAGGTGAAGACAGCACGAAATAAAGTGTCTCAAATTCAGTTTGATCCAGTCCAGCCATGGAAAGTGCCCCCAGTGTGAAGCGGTTGAGAAGAGTGTTATGGAAATCTTTGTATTTTGTGAGCCCATGCCATTGGTTAATGCTGCACTCTGGCAACTAAGTCTCTCCTTGTTTGAGCTTTGTTGCTGAGGTAGCATGATCTGTCACCATGTTTTGAGCTCCAGTCTCCTGCTCACCTAGACTCAAAAATTGCTTGGGCTCTTTGAACCCAGTAGCTCATGCAAAATTATCTCACCATTTCTTTAAAGTTGAAATTTCCCAATGATATTTGTCTTTTATTAGTGTTGAGAAGTGCAAGTACATGGATTCTAAAATGAAGCCTCTGAGAATAGTGTACAACAACAAGGTGTTTGGAGGAGATCCAGTGGGTGTCATTTTCAAAAATGGGGATGGTAAGTCCCTATATTTTTTTAGTTCTTTCAGGTTTGTGAGTCATTGCCTATTGTCATCTTTTGAGAGATGCATTATACATCTATTTAGGTATTTGTGGAGTGAAACAAGATGAAGGGTTTGGGGTGTTTGGGGTTCTTAAATGATGGGTTTTTTATTACATTTTTAAATATACAAAAGTTTACAATTTGTTTGGGTTTTTTTCAAACAAGAACCTCTAAGACAGTCACACTAACAAAAGATATTTAGAATGTTTACATGTTTATTTAATAAGGCTGTGTTAAAATACCTTAGAAACCTTAGTTTGAATATGCAGCTACATTTATCTCCAGTATCTGAAAAAAAATTTTTTGGCATGTTGATAAACAAAGAGTCACTATTACAAGAACAACGAACCTCAACCTCAGTGTGAAACCTTCAGGTCCAAGTCTTAAAGCAAACCTGCAGGGAAAAGCAATTACACTTTACACTGGACTGAAAAGGAATACAAATAGCGACCAAACATTTGATGCTCAGTAAGTTCTTAATAACTGAATGAATGGTCTCGAATGGTCTCGAATGGCATTATGATAGATACAGGAGGGCCTGCCCTCTAGCTAGCTGTTTTTGGAATTGTACTTTAGTAGAAGCAGAAAACTTACATGTGATTGAACTTCTTCATTTTACAACTTCTAAGAGAGGGTAATGAGTTGCCTGGTGTCACAAAGCCAAGAAGTGGCAGATGCAGCACAGACTGATATGTTTTATGATGTTACTGTGATCCTTTGTAACTGATAAATTCTTTCCCCTATTTTTAGACACATTTTGCTGCCATACTTTAATAATTAACTAAGCATAGTAAACCAAAAGCACAAATAAAGCAATCTTTTCTTTTAGATCTGCGACAAGATATGTTAACACTCCAGATGTTGCGGTTGATGGATTTACTTTGGAAAGAGGCTGGATTGGATCTCCGGTAAGGAATTGTAATGAATCTATATCTTGGCTGACTCCATATTCCTCTTTTTCATTTATCTACCATTTTTAGGCTTTTGCTCTAAACAAAAGTTGAAAATCCAATTCTTATTTCATGGAGAGTGAGGGAACCTTTATTCCAACCTTTGTTTTGATTTCCTGTTGTGTTCACCTTGTTTTCTAAAACTATCAGGGTTCTAGTAGTAAAAGCATCAGATTTACGTGGCTAATGCAGGAATTTGTTTTATTTGACTACCCATACTTGTTAAAAGTATTTTGTTTTTCTTTTTTCTCAGTTAAAGGAAAAGAAAGAGGAGGGAGAAAAAAATAGATTTTTCTTGTTGTTGTTAATAGAAAAAGACCCCACAACAGTAGCGAATTTTATTCATGTATCTGAGCGTCCGGTGGTAAGATATAGCTCAGGTCCCACCATCCTGCATAGCATTGTCAGATCACAGTTGAAAACTAGCACATGGCTTTGATAGCAAAATGTGGGAATATTTAAGTGGTAGCAGTAGTCCTGACTCTTCCCATTCTTGTCTTTGAACATTTCTGTCTTTACCTTAGATAAACATCTCCTTCCAGGAAGAGGAAAGCTAATAATAGAATTACTTGGGAATATTTTTCATTAGTTGTATTTATTCAAGTTTTATATTCCTATTTATTAATTTACCATTTTATATTTTTTTCTCTCTCTGTAAACCCCTAAAACTCACAGAGTCAGGTTAGTTGATTCTAAGTCTAAGTTCATTATTCTTCAATTATATCACTATCCATGTTGATATGATAAGTAATATGCATGGGCTCACTATATGATTTAATAAAACTATAGCTTACTGTAATCTTTTAGAATAAGATCTGCAGAAATGGGCTTTCCTCCCTTTTTTGAAAGGACTACAATTTACTTCTAATGGTGAGATTAGGTAATTGCAGGAAAAGGTATAAAAAAAATGGAAATTTTATAAACCAATTTTATTCAGTCTTTCTGGGTTTGAATTAGTTTAAATACTTTTTATTCTTTGATCCATTTGACAGATAAGCCTGGAATTCATATTTCTTGCCTGTCATTCATTCTGCATATACATGATTGATATTCTTTCCTAGAGTACAGTATAATAAAAGCAGGTGACTTATGTCTATTTGTGGTTACAAAGGACTTTCACAGTACATTTTCTCATTGGATAATTGCTAATCTTTTTTGAGGTCAGGAGTACAAGTATTGACTCCACTTTTTAGATGAGCAAACAGAGGCTCTGCTAGGCTAAAAAAATTCAGCCAAAAATTCCATGACAAGGAAGTGTCAGAGCTTGGATTTCACCTGGGACTTGTGAGTCTGTGCTCTTTCTGCTACCCCTCTGTGCTTCTCTTGTGCTTTCCACAATTTTTAATTAGTATCTAACACACACACACACACACACACACACACAGCTAAAGAGTTAGTGAATTATTCCATAGGCCAGAGAGAGTGTGAATGCTAGAACAGTATAAATTTGGAAATGCACATTACGTTGTTCAGACTTGCTTTTAGTGCTGCTGGTGGCCTTAAGAAGTAGCTTAGGGATAGAGGCTGGATGTGATGAAGTCCAGAGGAAATGGACAGGACACCAAAGATTTGTCCCCAGTCTGACTTCTGACTTCTGCCAAACTGTTTCTCTGATAAGGATGGGGTTTTTTTTCCAGTTCTGTTTATAAGCATTCAGTCCTCAAAGGGCTAAGGAGCTTGGATCACTGCCTGCTTTTGCAAAGGACATTGTTGGGCTTTTGCCCAGGTTGGCTGCACAAGTGAGATGAGGCAAAAGGCCGAGAAAGACCTGTCACCACTTCACTCACATAGGTTTTATCATAATGAGGATGGCCAGTAGTGACTTTATATTAGAGCTTAGTTTTTATTACCTTTTTGTATAAACATAATGAGGGACGGGGAAAATTGACATGTTCCACAGTTGTTCTCTGTCCCTGATATAGAGAAATTTTTTTTCAAAAAAAGAAAGAAAAAAGAAAAAGTATCCACTAAATACATCTTTAGAAAAGGAATAGAATAACACTTACTTTTGTAGTATTGATTCCTACAAGTGTTTCTTGGATGACTATCGTGTATTCTGTCATGTGGAAGACAAAGGACAGGGAGTTTGGGGAAAGGAATATAAAAGAAGCATCTGACTGCTCCAAGAGCTCATAATCAGTGGATTAGTGGTTTTCCGTACATGAAACAAAGAAGAGACACTAATAAGTCTATCCATTGACCTCATTTAGGGTGTAGCTTACTTCTACTTTTTATGCCTCTATTGACTAAGAAAGCATGCGTTAGGTTCTCTTGCTATAGAAAAATGTAAATCCATTTTTCCTGGGCTTCCTGTTGGGCTATGAGGCTATCAAGGCCTCTTTTACCATATTCATATTCTCACTGGACTCACTTCAACCAAAGGAAACAAATCCATTTTCTTAAGCTACAAATCAGTGTCCTTTGTTTTTTAGGAGTGTAACTTGACTTCATGCTTTTCTTTCCTTAGTAATATATATGAGAGCATTGTTGGAAGTATTCCCTCTTTTTACTGGTATATTGTTCTCAAGGATAATTAACATTTTGCTACGAATAATATCATGACTTTACTTTTTAGAGTAAAGTATGTTCAAAGTATATTTTATTTTACAGGAGTCTAATGATTCTTGGTTGAGTTCCATCAAACTCAGCTTTGAATTCAGATAAATAATTTGATTATTAGGTATTTTTAAATGATTCCTAAGTCTGCTGTGTGATCCAGAACAAAGCTGTGCCGCAGACCTAGAACAAACCATTATTCCCATTTATAAACAGGTAATTCAGATACAGGGGAATTAAAGAAGAGGTAGGGATTTTCATGAATTTGAGGGTCAGAGTTCACACTTTCATGCAAACTCCTCGCTCTTTCTTAGTATTCTTCCTGAATCCTACCCATATTTCTAAACAAATCATCATAAACTCTTCTAAACTAAGTGGGATATTTCTCCATAAGTATTTACTTAATTGACTAGTAACTTGTCAGTTCTTGTCATTTTCTTCCTGATGTGATGCTTTTGCAACCAGAAATTTTGTTGCAGCCATTTGACTTAAATTAAATCATTGTTTATTGAGCAATTATTATTACTCAATACTACTATGTCCCATGTAGAAAACAAGAGAACCATAAAACACAATGCTGCCCTCGAGGAATTTACTGTGTAGTAAGAGGATGAAATGTTTGAGAAACATTCTAGAAATACTATCTGCAAGGAGATACAAAAATGCCAAAAGCATGTTTTATGGACCATAAATTAAAATGAATGAGATATCAGTATGGAGCAATCAGGAAAGATTTCATGGAGGAAGTGGGGAGGCTGATATTTGAAGGATGAATAGCATTTACAGTAGTCAGGGAGAGGAAAGAAAGGGGAATGACATAAGCAAAGGCATAGAAACCAGAATAAATAAGGGAAAATTTAGATGATATTTCACCTTCCCCCTTACCCCCCGCATCCTTCCCTCCTCCCCCCCCCCCCCCAATATCATGCAATTCCATTGTAAAGCCTTTTGGCAAAATATCCCAGATACAAATTGTTGGGTTACATTATTTTACTTAATTGTTGCATATATCCATAGTATAGGGCCAGGAGCAGGGCAGGGGAATGAGGAGGCTCACTTAACTAATCAGAATTTATATAAAGATGCAGTGGTAGAAGACAGTGATGGTTAGGTAGGATGGAGCTAAGCAAAAGAATCTGGTTTTCATTAGAGGTTATTGAACAAAGTAGTGGTCTGATGAAATCATTGTCTTCTGAGAGAGGCATCACAGGTTTGCTTGGAAAAGAAAAAGGGAGTCTGTCTAGAATAGTGTTGTAGATAGGAAGGTACAAAGTGATGTGGGCCTAAATTATCATGGCAGGAGAAAAGAAGAGGAAGGAATAGATAAAAGAAGCTAAATTAAGAGAAAAAGCACTAAAAATTAACAACAGATTCACAGAACGAAAAGAATCAAAGAAGACTGGATAGTGCTATTATCAAAACTATTAAAATTTAATCTCATGCCTTAACTGTCTTAAGGTTTCTTGTATCATACATATCATGGAAGCACTATTGGTGATATAGGTCCTAAACATCTAGTAATAAATTCAAGTGCTTTTAAAACAATAAAATTCAAGTTTGCCAAAAAGGATTTTTGAAATTTCTTTTCACATACCAAGTCTCTAAGCATCAGAATCACTAATTCTGAGACTTGGAAGAAATCTTAGGAGGCTATCTAGTTCAGCCCATACCCAAACAAGAATACCCTCCCTAACATACCTTTCAAGACATCTAGTAAAGAGGGAAACCAACTACCTCTTGAAGCAGTGTACTCTGGTTTTGGCTAGTTCTCATTCTTAGGAAATTTTTCCTTTCATCAGGCCCAGATTCACCCTTTTCTGATCTTTAGAATCAAAGAGAATAAATCTGATGCATCTTAAGCATGATAACCCTTCAGATACTTCAAGATAATTATAATGTCCCTCTGTTAGGTCTTTTCCAGGTTAACATCCCCAATTTTTTCAGCTTATCTTCATATGGCATGATCTCAAGGCACTTCATCTTGGGTGTTCTCCTGGGTGCTCTCTCCAGCTTGTCAGTTTCCTACCTGAAATATAGATCCCAGAAAACTTAAGGTGTGATCTGAACTTGAAATATGGCAAACTGAATGGAAAGGAGGACAATCTCTTTACCCTCTCACCAGATTTTGGGGGAGGGTGGCAGAGAGAAAGAGGAGGGAGAATGTCCTTTGCCAGAGATACAGCGACTGTGTTTATACTGATTTATACAAGTATTTTCTATTATCACCATTAGATATTAGGTGATGGATTTTTTTAGTCACTGAAACTTGTGGAATTATCTACTAAGAAGTGGAAGGGAGTTCCTTAGTTTCGGAGAACCTGCCTCTGAGTGTATGAGTGAGGCTATAATAGGGAAAAGAAGGAAATAATTGTGTCCCCTACAGGACATAAGAGTTAGAGATGATAAGCAGGGGCCACATTCAAGGAGTATCTAGTTGGGGCTCTGCTTTGGGGTGAAGGAGTAACAATATTGTGACCTCAGTGGCATATGTATATGCCTTTGTAGCATTTTAGAGTTAATCATACAAATATGGACTTTGATTTATTTTTATAAAAGTTCCTTTTGACAAAGCTTCTTATGGCTGACTTGCTTCTGACTTTAGAACACTGAGAAAATGAGTTGCATTTTTTCTATCTAGATACCAATTTTTTGCAAAAAAAAAAATTAAATTGAAGATAGTTTTGCTCTCTGAATCTCTTAAATAGATTTCCTGTTTATTTGTTCTATTAACCTATAGCCAGCTTTTTACCTAGAAAGATCATAAGGCTGGCCTTGCGTGTCAAGGAAATTCCATTAAATAACTCCACCTATTGCCTTCTTAAGGGAATTACTTCTTAACAGAAAGTAAAACTATTCTAATTTTCCTTGTGACACTAATATCATAAGGGAGAGTATAACCAACATGTTTGTTTGTTTTTGTATAATTAAAGGGGAATTAAATATTTTATTGACATAACCTTAAAATAAGTTATTTGAATACATGTACATCTTTGATGTTTCCTAAAAATATATCATTGTGTTTTCCTTTTAGAATGCTGCCATATGGTTGTTTAGCAACAGGAGACCGCTCTGGCCTGATTGAAGTTGTTAGTACGTCTGAAACAATTGCCGATATTCAGCTAAATAGTAGTAATGTTGCTGCTACAGCTGCCTTCAATAAAGATGCTCTTCTAAATTGGCTTAAAGAATATAATTCTGGGTTAGTTTATTTTTTTTTCTGATTATCATCAGGCTTTCAAAACTGCTTTGTCAGTAACAGCGCTGAAGAAAATTTATCATTATGTTGACATTGTAAGGAGACAAAAATTAGGTTTGATAAAATTTTGTAGCAGAGTGTACAAGAAGAAAAAGAGACTACCTTAGGAAATGGATGAATGCCCTTTCATTCAATTGTCTTCATGTGCAGTCTGGATCACTTCTCGTTTAATATGTTGTAGAGAGAATTTTTTATAAATGGTGGCTGGACCAGAAGGCCATTGAGGCCCCACTCAACTCTAATATTTGTGATTCCACCTTAGAGATGAATAGATGTCATTTAGCCAGGTTTATCTTTGTATTCCTATTGTCTAGTACTGTTCCTGGCACTATAGACGCTTCATAAATGTTCACTAATCCCACTAGATCACAGTGGAACTGCAGTGTCTTTCCTACAATCTCTGTATTCATTAGAGGCAGGTAGGTGGTGCAGATGATAGAATGTTAGACTTGGAATCAGGAAGGCCTAAGTTCAGATATGTCCTCAGGCACTTCCTGGCTGTATGGCGAGCCACCTAATCTCTGTCTCAGTTTTCTCATCCATGAAATGTTAATAATAATGAAATTCTTGTGAAGACAAAATGAATATTTGCAAAGTGCTTTGGAAAACTTGAAGTGCTATATAAATGCTAGCTGTTTTTAGAATTACTAATGGATTTTTCCTTATATAGCCCAAATTCCAAAGAGTGTCATGGTTAGAGTGATTTTTTTTTTTGGAAACATTTTAAAACAAAATCCAAGAAACTGTAAGTTTTGGGTAGCTGATGGCTTCTAGAAGGAGTCTATATTCATTTTAAACTCTGTAACTTAAATAAGACTATAAAACTATAGTATTTAATACTTAGGGAGTTAAGTCCTAGTTTCTGTGTTAAGAATGTTCAAAAGACCCACTCTTGTCTCATTAGGTTTAATCATTGAGCAAAACCTACCTTTACCATGCATTTGTCTTTTCATTAGGTTTAGGACACATGAGTGCCATTCTCACAAATCTATACAATTCTCTTTAGAAATAGTGCCAGTAAGTTGCATAATTATTCACTATCTTCTACTTTAATACTTCTAGTAGTCTTTAGACCCACCCTGCACATGTTAACTTCCATGTCTGACCTGGTGTTATTTGTCTCCATTGTACTAACATTATGTCATACCTCTCAACCTAACACCCATCCTAGCATCTTTTTAAAAAAAATCAATAAATGAGTCACTTATTCCCTTATATATTTATTTATAAAATTCATTTTTAAAAAATTGAGTTCCAGATTCTCCCTCCATTCCATCCTTTCTCCCAGTCATTGGAGAAGGTAAGCAGTATGATATCCATCAAACATGTGAAGTCATCCAAATCATATTAGCCACGTTGCCCCCCAACCCCAAAAAAAGCAAACAAGCAAAATAAAATGAAAAAAGAATGTTTTAATCTACATTAGAGTTCATCACTTCCCTTTCAGCAGGTGGATAGCAGTTTTCATAATGAGTCCTTTGGAACTGTCTTAGATCCGTATACTGATCAGAGTAGCTAAGTCTTTCACAGTTGCTAATCATACAATTTGCTGTTACTGATGTTTTCATAGTTCTATTCACTTTGCTTTTTATCAGGTCATATAAGTCTTAGTATTTTTTTCTGAAACCATCTCTCTCATCATTTCTCATAGCACAATAGTATTCCATCACAATCATGTGCCGCAACTTGTTCAGCTATTCCCCAAGTTATGGGCATCCCCTCAATTTCCAATTCTTTACCATCACAAAAATGAGCTACCATAAATGTTTTTGTACATGTAGGCCCATTTCCCTTTTCTTGGAACTCTTTGGGATACAGAACTAATAGTAGTATTTCTGGGTCAAAGAGTATGCAGAGTTACAGCCCTTTGGACACAGTTCCATATTGTTCTCCAGAATGGTTAACCAGTTCACAACTCTACCAACTCTATGTGCCTTCCTGTTGCTGACCATATAAAGTACAAACTACTAAACCTGGCATTGAAGGCTGTTTGCAATTTGTCTATACTTTTTTTCTATTTTTATTTGACAATATTTGCTTTCTTGTCCTCTATATTACAGCCACACTCATTCTATCCTCCTTTTTCCATGCCTTTGTTTACACTGTGAAATACTGGTGATGCGGTCAGGAAGACTATATTTCATGCTTTTAATGAAGTATGTGCTCTTCTTCCATCTTTTATCTGTTCAAATCTTTCTCTTCCTTTGCAGCCTAACTCAGATGTTATAGTTATTTATATACTTGTCTCTCTTTTTGACCCTTTGAATTCATTTTCCTCTTTGTATTAGCTGTGCCTGTCACAGTACATGTTAGACGCTACATAGCATAAGTGTCCTAAGTACACCTTTTCTTTCTTGTTAACTTGTTTCAGGGATTATTTAGATCAAGCCATTGAAGAGTTCACCCTCTCTTGTGCTGGCTACTGTGTAGCTTCTTACGTCTTGGGGATTGGTGATAGGCATAGTGACAATATCATGGTCAGGAAGACTGGACAGGTAAGTTGCTCTTTGTTATGTTTCAGTGGAAACCCCAAGAATACTGAGTTATTGCTGCTGTCATACGTTCCCAAATGTATTACACCATTCCTTATAGAAATCCTAAACAAACTGACCAGCTAATTAGCCTTAGGTTTTCATTCTAAAACTTTTCTGAGATAAAATTCCTTCCATCACAGATTCTAAGCCTATGTGCTTCATGCCTGTCATAGTTTCTGTTCATTTGTACAAGTGTCACTAAGACATTTTAATTAAAATTACCTTGGTCTATCCACTTTAGTTGTGGGAGTTTAAAATGAATATAGTTCCACATGAATTGAGTCAGGATAGAGGTGAGAAAGGGTAAGGGCAGGGAAGGAATGGATTCCCTCAAGAAATAATAGGACAGGGGGCGGAGCCAAGATGGCGGCGTAGGAGCAGCAAGAAATCGCAGCTCCAACACAGCCACATCAAATACCCAAAAAATATGACTCTAAACAAATTCTAAGGCTCTAAAACTCAAACAGATATATTTCCTGCTTCGAAGGCAGCTCGCCTCAAAGCCACCATTTCAACTCTGAGAGCCAAAACCAGCCCAGCCTGAAATGGCGGCTTTTGCCCCAGGGGCGGCTGGACAACACGAGTTCTGCTGC